>JAULBZ010006217.1:0-12587 GCA_032360805.1 Neoturris breviconis
AGAGTACCCGAACGACATATTCAATGCTTTTAACGATACTGGTCCTTGGAATTAGTTTTCCAATTTCTCAAAGTCAATTAAGGAAAATAAACAGAGGTGTAGTTATCCACTTTTCTATTACTCTAGTCAATATCATACAGCTAATGGCAATGTATTCATATAAAGTTTTTATTGTTATTTTCCATGCAGAGCAAAACACAAAATCGTCATTTCAATCAGCAATGATGATGCATGCTCAGAAATCATCTGAACAAGCTATTAGAAGAGGTAATGTACGATGATTCAAAATAATGTTTGAAATCCATTAGAACAATTCAATGACAATGAATCGATCTAACATATATTTCAAATATATTATGTATATAACCATCTCTGGTAGAAAAGTCTTGTCCAAAGTTCGCAACAAAGAGAAACAAAGAAAAACATTTTTCTAGCGTCTTTACTATGAATTTTGAGCTGGTTTTCAATTTAAACAAATTGTGGAACGTTGTTGCATACCTTTCTTACGGTGTGGGTACCGATGCTTACATATTTTTCAATAAGCAAGAAGTACAATGTCCGCAATAATGACGCTAAAACAACGTAACACATTGTTTTAGCGCTTTTTACTACGTAATTTTAGATGTTGTGGCCCACGGATTGGTTAGTTATAAAAAGAGAAGTTTCTATATTTTGTTGCTGTAACTGGATATTACGAGTTTTAATAGAGAATAATTGAAAAGTGGGAACAGATCAATGAAAACATACACATGTCGCTATTCAAATGTAAGTAAGTAAATTAATGACAAATCGCTCTCTTCCATAACACAACTCTAAATCTAATAATTCAATTAATCCGTAGCCGCCAAGGCTTTTTAACAATTCAAAGAAGGCCAGTTTTAATTGTGTTAAAGAAAGTGCTATACTTAGTACCGCCTTTACATACGAGAATTATTCTATCCCTAAGAGAGATAACCTTAGCTTTACTATTAATTAATATACAACCTCTCGCATAAATTATGAGTCATTTGTCGAATTTTAGCAAACAATACACACCACAAGTAAAAACGTAAATGTTGAAAATGACCACTAGAAGTCCCAAGAGATTTATCTCAGAGACTTATTGAGTAGACTTATCGAGTAGACTTAAGATGTTAAGACTTTTTTCAAACTTGACCAATATTTCTAGCACTCTAGTACCCAGACTCTTGGAACAAATACGAATATTCATGCAGTTCGTCTTGCTAATCAAAATTCCAAATGTTTGAAAAAAATTAACCTTGTCTAATGTAAGGGGTTGTAGTTATTGAAATATTTGCAAAGGAGAACAATTATAACGTTTGCACTGTTGTGAATATTATTATTAAAATATATACAAACCCAGTAGCCAAGAATTTGTTTAGAATCCGCAGTAAAGATGCTAGAACAAAGTTTCCAACGTTGTTCTAGCGTTTGTTACTGCGGAACTTGAACAAGTATTTGTCCGCTGGGAAAGTCCATACGAAAATATACTGAGCACATTTTAACTCTACTCAGAAGGGAGCAGAAAGTGCCCCTCCTCCTTGAATAGAGGTATTTGTTGTAAGTAAATAGTATTTAATATTGACAATTAAAACTATATGTTATATTAACTTTTTCTCCTTCCTCACGTTGCTTTCCAGTGGGCGAGTCCAAGTTAGAACTGCGGACTTTGGTTTTGATCCACTAGTCCCTTTGTTGTATGAATATATGAGATGTGCATAAAAACATTAAAGTGACGTACACATTTTCCAGGCTGAAAAGTTTAACCGAAAAATGAATGATTTATTCAAAAATTTAGAAGGAGTCGCAAAGTATTGATGTCAAACAGAAGAGGATACGATAAGAGATTGAAGGCGTTTTTAGAGAAGTGTTACCTGAAAACTATTTAACCTTAAATTTAGAAAAGTGTCAATTCAAAAGTAGAAACCATTAAATAATTTCCTTCTGCGACAAACATAACAGAGCTAAAAAGCTACGTTTACGCTACGATTAATCGGGCCAATTTTGGTTAGCATCTTGGAAAATCGGCTACGATTCATAAAAATCTGTACAAAGTGTACGATTCATGGGCATGACTCAACAAATGTCAAGATTTAGCCCGTTACTAGCAGCAAAAGCAGAACCACTTAGAGATTTATTAAGTAAGACAAATGATTCGATTTGAACTTCCATTCACACCAAAGCACTTGAATGTGAAGGAAATCCTTACACAACAACTTATTCTTGTACACTGGTGTTAATAAATAAACGGATGAGAGTCCACTAAATAGCATCAAGGATTCCTTGATAGCATCAATGTTATACTTTATCAAAAACATGAAAATTAATGGAAACCAATAGACTGTGCTTCCAGATTTTTATCACCGACAGAATGGAGCTATGCTCCAATTGAAGTTGAAATGCTAGCATAGTAGAGGGTGGAAAAGATGGCTGCATATTTGCAAGGTCTACCTCAATTTGTACTTGAAATATATTACAAACCATTGATTCCGATTATTAATAATAAACCACTTGTTGAATTATGGCCACAAATTCAGCGACTGAAAGCTTACAAGAGATGGAATTTCTAACTCAAGATGGAATTTCTAATTCGAGAAGCAATTTTTAACTCGAGATGCAATTTCTAATAAGCTTCCATATAATATTGGTGTTTATTCTTTCTTGTGCTAAATTCTTATAAAATATGATTTGGATTACATTTTTACGGAAGATTTCCAAATTAAATGAGACCTGTAAGTTGTAGCCTACGATATAGAACTTTGCTTGTTTAGATCGACATCGTCGGTCTATTCACGTAGGCTATTAAGTTAAAGTTTGACTAAAATGACTACTCTTCTGTGTAAATGAGTATCCACAAAATGTAATCTCGGTAGCTTCAAATAAGGATTTTCCAGATCGCTTGCGGATCTCAACCACAATAGATAATGCAGAAGATTAGCCATAAAATCTAACAGATCCGAAGGCTGACAAAAGTTAGACCTCAGTTGATTTATATTGCAGGCTAGATGTTGATGCACGAGAATTTTGGGTAGGGAGGCAAATGGCATACTTTGACACAAGTACCTGAACCAAAATCTAAGTGCTGCACATCGAAATAACGAACAACAAAAGAAACGATCGTACAAATGAGCATCTTTTACGATTTGGTTTAGTCATGCATAAGAGGCTCTAGATTATTCAAACAAAATTATATAGCTACCTGTAGCAGACACAGACATAAACGTTGTTACCGAATAAAGTGATTTATTTTGAACATTCTCATAATTACGACTCTTTCTTATGACTATGCTCTCTAACTTGCCCCAGGCCAGCATGCGGTCATACACTAATTGTATATACACTATATACTAATTTTATTTTTATTTTTTATTTTTTTATATTCTATTGAGAGAGAGCTAGAGAAAGAGAAAGAGAGAGAGCAGAGAAATTTATTTATTAAGAAATGCACCGATCATTATTTAATTGTTACAAACGTTAGTCTAGTTAATAAAAAAAAATTAAAACCAAAAACTATTGCAGGCTAAAAGAAGTGTGCTCCGCTGGAAAATTGTAGGGCTGATTTACCAAAATATTTTTTGGAGGGATGATTGAATATTTTTTTATATATATAAGAGAACGGAGACAGGAAGGACAGGAAGAGTCTGACTGTCTGAAGAGTGAACGAAGAAGTGCCGAAAACAGCCAAATCAAACAAAGCGAATCTGCTATCCGTCAGTCTGCAGATCTCGCAATCCATGGAAATTTCGAAGAAACCGAGTCTACCAATTCCATGTGCATGCAAATGTGCAAATGTTGCCTCAAAAAAACAAGAAAAAAAACTGTCAGTCTAGCTAGCTAGAACTTAATAAAGTCCTAAATAATGAACAGTTTGGCTTTAGAAGAGGATATTCTACTTCTCAGGCTCTGCCGAACATTACACAAAAGATCATGGATGCCCTGGATAAAGGCCAATTTGCGTGTGGAGTTTTCATTTACCTCCAAAAAGCGTTTGACACGGTTGGACCATGATATTCTTTTAAAAAAACTGTACCACTATGGCACCCGCGGTACTCCTCTTTCTTTATTTCGCTCTTACCTATCTGGTAGGAAACAATTTGTCTCAGTTGCTGGTTCTAACTTCAAATTCGTTTATCACTTTATATAAATGACCTTCATTGTACAATTAAATTCTCCATGGTACACCACTTTGCTGATGACACTAACTTTCTTCATATTAATGAGTCCCCTAAGCAATTAGCCAAACAAGTGAACCTCTGTAATTGGCTAAATGCAAATAAAATCTCTTTGAATAAAAGCAAGACTGAGTATATTACCTTTAAAGGACTCAGAAAACCCCTACTTTATGATATTCGAATTTTTATAAATGGAATGGATTATAAGATTTTTGAAAATTAACTTTTCTATGAGACTTTGACCATGAATCTTTTTTGGCAGCCATTTTGTATTTTAGGGAAGCTCTCTCCTCAATTATTTAAGATGATAAAAATTATAAAAAATAATTTTTAAAATATCAAGAATTGAAGTCTCCATTTTGGTTTTGGGAAGCTTCCTTCAATTTTGAAATAAATATTAATGTGTATTAAAAAATGTGTATTCACTTTAGGGCCATTTCATTACCATCATGAGTATTACTTATTTTGATAATTTTAATTTTTTTTTTACTGCTTTTTTCATGAATCAAGCAGCGATGTAGCTAACTTGATCTAAACTCGTGCTTTCATTTGATGCGCTGTTCTGGAAAGCTACATCCCTCCTCTGTTCAAATTTGACAATTTCGGGGAGATACAGCAACAATAAGTACTTATGGATTTGTAGTAAAAAATAGGTCAAGTTGAACTTTTCATATTTACATGTACAGTAACCTCCTGTTATATCGTCAACTCCATTCGTTTTGCGACGTGCACAATTTCCAGGCTAGCAATCGCAGCCAATCGGACATTGAAACCAATTGGTACAATTGAAGCCAGTCGAATATATATATCAATCAATCAATTGATTATCGATTGCCTTTAATAATCGAAAAACAATAGAATATTCACAATATTTACAAGTAGGATTGTTATCGGAAGTCTGTAGTAGGGCTTGTTTCAGTACTTTCTGGGTTCTAGATGGAACGTTTCAGTTTCTTAGGGACAGTTAAGCTCGGTTCTCACTTGTGAGATGTGAGATAAAATGAGAATATGATTTTGAGATAAGTAAGATAATACCATTCCCACTCAAAACAAAATTATCTCAAGGCAGTCATTAAAAAATTTAAAAAAAAGAAGACAGACCAATTTGCTCAAACTAGAAACTTTTTTCAATGCAATAACTTCCTTTTTGAAGTCACTGAAGTCACTGCAAAAAAGAAAATTATTGCATTGCAACAAGTTTGTACTTGAGCAACGAACAATCAGTGGTTATAAAATTATCAACATGACTGCATATTCAAAATTATCTAAAGCTTTGTTTGGAAGATGATTATCTTAAAAACTTTGAATTTTTAAATTTGGTCATTTGATTCTTGAACATTCAAATTTCATGCTTTTAATAGCACATTTTTCTAATTCACTAAATGAACTCAATTCAGTTGAAATCATTTGACCAATTTGATCATCTGCGCTTGCAGATTTGCTCTCAATCGTTTGAAGTAATTCTCTCTTTTTCTTTTTTTCTTGATGTATTTCTTCCGTAAATTGCAACTCCATCGCTATTGTCTACCTTTTTTTTTCTTTGGTTCTTCATATTCCGGTATTATTTCTGAAATGCCAGTTGTATTTTCTGTATCATTAGGTATTGATTCATCTGAAAAATTGCCTTCAGTAATTTCCTGAATTTTGTTACTAGATAAATTAGTCAGTTTGCCATATACTGATCTATCTACTGAAAATATTGATCAGGTTCTAATGGCTTTATTGCTTTTTCTTTCTCAAATAATGACGTACCTGATCTATCTGCTTTGTGTGGATTATTTCTTTTTCTGTTATAACAGAATTTAAAATTTCAAAGAGGTTTTTTGCATCTGCTATGCTTTCAACAAGATCGATTTCTTCTACAACCTTTCTCTGAGCATTTTTCACTATATCCTTGTTTATCTTTGTGCCCTTTCTGTCCTTTACCATAAATCACATGAAATTTTTTCTTCTATGGTAAAATTTGCAGCCATTCTAGAAACTACACTCAGAAAATAACATTCCAGTTATTCAAAAAGAATTCTTTGAATGTCGGCATCTTTTGAAGTTTCTTATCGTGCTTACCTCACAGTTTTAAATATCAAAAAGTTTTGATATCTAAAAAGTTGAGATAAAAGAGATAGAAATGAGATGAGAAAGAATAAAAAATTCCCACTATGAGAAAGCACGATAAAATTGGAAATGATCTCACTTATCTCACAAGTTGGAACCGAGCTTTAGTTACCTTATCAAGGAGGCAGGGGAATCTCAAGTTAAAAATCTTGAGTTATTAACTGGAGATTAATTTAGTTTCTTAATTTTTCTAGAGTTATTAACTCGAGTTTGATTTAGTTACTTAATCAACCTCAAAGTATTATCTCGAGATTGATTTAGTTGCTTTATTGTTTACTAATGTCACAAACATTCTCACAAACATGTAGAAACATTTTGATTTGAAGTGTGTGTGGCCAGACTTTAACTCGAGTTAACAATTTGAAAAAAATTGAATAACTAAACAAGTTCATACACATTGTGAATAATGAACTTTCTTAATTTATCTTTTTCGTAGTAATACATACAAAAATGGCTTTTGATCATGGAGAAGAAGGTAATGAAGAAGACTTACCTAAATCACTTATTGTGAGAGATATACCTGGAAGACTTTTTCAAGACGATGAAGTAAAAAAGGAATTTGAAAATTTATTTATGCCTTATGGTGATGCTTACTTTACATATTTACCTGGTTTTGGACGTATCATTGTGAACTACACAAAAAGCCATAGTGCTGTTCTCGCCGAGGGAAGTTTGCATGGCAAAGAAATATTTGGTTGTACTATGAAGGTTTATTTCAAAGAAGAAGCCAAGAAACTTGGCGAAGATTTTCTGAAGCTGCCTCAATCTGAGAAATTGTTTTTAATTTCACCACCTGCTTCGCCTCCTGTTGGGTGGAGTCAAACTCAGGAACCTATACCAGTTGTTAATTATGATATACTTACAGCTGTTGCAGGTTTAGAAATGCCGGATAAAACTGTTGAACTTATATCAAGAACTGACTCAACTCCTGGTATATTTGTAATGGGTTGCGAGAATCCTAAACCTCTTAATAACGCTGAGTCAAAACCACTTAAAACTATGAAAGGGTTGCCAAGAGCTGAGGTTCAAACACAAAGACCGCCTATAAAATAAACAGATTTTTAGGTGATTTTTAGACAGTTAATGCTTATTATTTTTATTGCATTTCATGCTGCAAAACCTCAGAAAATGTATATATACAACACAAAATAGAACAGTGAGTAGATTTCTGTTGGAAGTCTTCACCTGCAAATGAGATATGTATGTTAGGCTGTGCATTGATAAACTATATTATCTAAAGATCAAATTGGACAGGTACATAAAGCCTCTAGAAATGCCAGTTTGAGGGCACTTAAAAGAGGGGAGCACTTATTAACAAAACAGAAAAGTTGTAGAACTTAGATATATATTATAAATAAAACATAAACTAAAAGAGATTTTATAGTATTTTTGGTGTATAACATAATGGTAATAGTAAAATTATTGTAGCTATGTATTCCCTGTTTTTTTAGCGACTATATACTATGAGGGTAGGTGCTTATTGAAGGATTTATTGTATGCTAAACTGCATAGTGATTATTTGCTCTTATTTCGAATGTAGATTTGCATTTTTGTTTATTTATGGACTTCATAATTGATTAGGGACCATCTCCAAAATTCGTTACCAGAGGAAGAGTGCTGAATCAATGATCTTGCAATTGATTGGTTTTTTCGTCTAATTGTTTAACTCAAATTGTTTAGCAAAAGTTGTTAGTTATTAGAAAACAATTGGACTGTTGAATTTTACCAATTTTAAAAAGCTGAGCAAATAAAACAAAAGAGTGCTTAGCAATACACTGGAAAAGTGGTTTGCAAAATGCGAAGTGCGACCCCTCAATTCGTACCCTGTGGATTGTCATTTTTGTCAACCCCTGGCAACTTTAAACTAAATAGTGGTTGGAATAAGTGTAAATTATCACTGTGGAGGAGGGATTTTTGAGCACAAATTCAGGCTTATGATTATTAGTTCTTATTTTAACCATTGATGGATATTTCTGTGAGTCAAACTGTGAGCTTTAAACGAAACAAAGTAACTAAAAGTATATTGTCTCTGTTAGTATTTTACTTTATGATGTTTTATTTGCTTGGGTGAATAAGGCAGAGTCATATTTGAAAATTTAATGGTGTTTCACTGAGTTTCACATATACTGTCAGAACTCTTTTGTTCCTTACCTGATAATTAGCTGGATATAACTGACTCATAGCTCATTATAACTCAGTTGTCTTATAACATGCATCATTTTCAATATAATTTTTGATATTTCAGGAATTTATTTAATTTATTATAATTTTATTTAAATTTTTTAGTTTGTATCATACTCAAACCCTAAAAACAGTTGCTAAACATCACCTATGTAGGAGTGTTTTTAGTGTAGTTGTCAGCTGCAAACTCAAAAATACTCCTCCACTGATGATAATATCTGGCAGTTATTTTTAAATTTGTACTCAATTTTGATGTATATAATAGAGTGTAAAAATCCAGTCAACCCCAGAATCACCCACAGTGAACGAAATAAGAGTAGATAGTCACTGTGGAGGAGGGATCTTTTATCATAGCTTCAGGCTTTACAGTGATTAGTTGCTCTTATTTTGACCATTAGTGAGCAAGTCACAGGGATTTTATATTCTATATCTTTAGAACCGTAAATGCTTGTCCTTGGTATTTGGACAGTTAACAAAGATTTATACAACTTCAGATTAGAAAAAAATTATTGAAGCACGCTGTACGTCAAAATATGATTTAAGATACGGAGCAGAAAAACTAATTCCAAATTCTAATTAAATGGCAAAATTTGGTTCTTTAATTCAGTAACTTGCACATAGGGTCTTGATGAATTGCTTAATTTACTCATAACCAAAATCTTTTCCTTTATACCAAAGTACCCTTTAGTAACATGATATTGACCACATGAAAATTATATGAAACCATTATTTGATAGTTGTTAAATATGTTGCTCTGTAGTATTGTATGATCAAGTATCAGAGGTGGTATGCCTCCTTGCTTAATGAGGTTAAGATATTAGATTTCCATTATATGATATTATATGTATTGATTGATTTTCCAGTTTTCTTTTTTAGTGCTAAAAACAAACAACCCAAATGATGTCTTCTGATGCAACGAATAAATTTTTTAAAGATGTTAAATACTTCTTAGTTGAAGAAAACGATTCTGTGAGTTTTCTTATGTTTCTTCTGTTTCTTGCATAGCCATTATTCATCATTTTTATGACTGTCCCCTTTGTGGAGCATCCACTCCCCTATTTCTATTGAAAGGCTAAATTTTATTTCAAATTGTGGATTCTGAGTTATGGAATAATGATCTCATTAATCGGGGCTGGAATTAAAAAAAATATTCACTGTGAATGAGTGATTTATGAGCTTGAAGCTATGCTTAGAAATCCCTCCTCCACAGTAATTATTTACTGCGAGTATGTGCATAACTAAAATTCTTATGAATTTCAGTATAGGCCAAAATGAATACTTTAGGTTTCGTATCTCTGAGTAATTTTTATATTAATAAATGTAACACTTCAAATCCTGTAATTAAAACTTTTTGTTTGTATTTTAGCTTAAACAAATTTTAAAAGATGGTGGTGCACAGCGGGAGTACTATGTTACGCAATTAGTTAGTTATGTTATCTCTGATACATGTAACTTTCCACAATATGATCAAGCGGTTGAGTTCAAAATACCTATCGTAACAGTAAGTATGATAGCAAGCCTTAATGTAACGACCGGACATCACCTATGGAGGAGTGTTTTTGAGTACAGTTTTTAGCTTTGCAACTGAAAACTGTACTGAAAAAAACACATCTCCATAGGTGATTGCAGACCGTTTTATTTATGCTTGTAATAGTGTCTACATTGCCATGAAATACACTGTTCGAAATAATGGCAAATAATTACTGTGGAGGAGTGATATTTTAGCATTGCTTCCGGCTAGAGAGACTGAAGCCATGCCCAAAAATCCCTCCTCCACAGTAATTATTTACTCTTATTTTAAACTCTTCAAATAGTATCTGTGGGGAAGAGTATTGAGTCAAAGATTACACCAACAATTTAATCTGCGTGTCTGGGAATAACACATGACTGCTGCTCTGAACCAATAATAGCATCACTTTCGAGTAGTTTAACTGCAAGTACTTTTAAGCCAACAGACTTGCTCAGACTTGCATTTTGTTGCTTTTTAAAATATGAATATCCTAGAATATTTGGACACAAGCATAATGGGCTTGACATGAGGTCATAACCGTCAAATCACACACAGTTATTATTTTGTAGGTAGAGCAAATCTAGGGCAAAGTAAAGTAAAGACGCTAGAATAACATTGTTTTGATGTTTTGCGTCTTTACTGTGGACTTCAATAAGTTTTTTCCCCATCTGAAAGTGATTATTTTTGCTCTAGTTTAACCTTCTCCAATATTCGTTTCAAAAAGCAGATATTTTAGCAGTTATAAAGAAACCAAATTAACCCCCCCCCCCCCCTTCCCCTCATCTTATTTTGAGAACCAAACATGCTGAATACTTTTGCATGGACATAGGTCTCCTAATTTGCTTTCCAAAAAAAAATATAATGCTTGGGAAAATTATGCAGAATGTCAGCTACATTGTCTTTTTAAAATATACATTGTCTTTTTGCAATAATTGCGCAATTAGCGGGAAATCAAAGGAAATCGATTTATAAGGAAAGGAAGTAGTTTTTTGAACTCTAAGAGTGAAAAAGTATGTACAGAGTATTGACTTCTGAGTAATTTATAGCAAACTAGGGTTAAGATAAAGAGTAAACACAAAATGAGATTGGATGTATGATTACTGTTCTCAAATGATTTTGTAAATCTGTGCAAACAGTATGCATTTTATTTTTCAGACAAGTTGGGTTCATATGTCAATCAAATGTGAAACAATCCTTCCGTATCTTTTCAATGTCTTGCATATAACCTTGTCAGCACATCTATCTATTCATGTATGATGGACTAATTAGCATCAGATGAATAGTTGAAGAAGGAGAACGTAACCTTTTCACCCTGGAAGGAGAGGTTGACTTATATCATAACCGTCTGCGTTCTCACTCAATCTTCTTACTTGAATCCAACAAACACAGTGATCTTTCCAGACTTTGTTTTGATATTGGATGCCTCGTGATTGCTCAGCGCTCGGTTATGGGAAATCAAAACATTTTCAGTTTTATATCGGAATTTATTTTAAAGTATTATGATATTTATGCTGTCAATAAAATAACATGAGACGTACTTTTGTTCACAAAAGTCGGGAGTCGGTAATTTTTAGGTTGAGTATATATTTTTTCTCAGATTTGTGAATATTGCGACTCAAAGTTTTTTGACTCGGCGCCATTTTTTTCGGGTCGGTCAGTTAACGGCAAACAGAAAATCTTTTAAGGACTGCTTTATAGATATCAACCATTAAAACATATTTTTAGCAGTGTTCAAAATAAGAGTGAATAATCACTGTGGATGAGTGATTTTTGAGCATAGTTTCACGCTACAAAGCCCTCCTCCACAGCGATTATTTGCTCTTATTTTGAACATTGTTTGAGTTATACTTTATTGCACTTAACTATTATTTTTTTGTGAAGATATCAAGCATTTTCGACAAATAAAGGTGCACTATTCAATGGGATTACCATTTGTCCTTCACAAGTATGTTTTTCTTTAGCTTCAAATAATATCTACTGCTTCTTGAGATGTCAAAACAGGTTAAGCCTATTGGTTGACTACATTGCTCTTCTTGGATGAATCTATTGTGCTTTGACTTTTGGATTTTACAAATTTTGGGACGGATTCTTCTATTCTCTTTTAATCTGTAAGCCTCAAGATGATGGTTGGATATCATGTGTTTTTTAGTACAGTGAAAACTACTCAAACACTCCTCCACAGGTGATGTCCGAACATTATCTTGAGGCTTGATCTGATAACAAACATTTTTGGACCTAAAATTATTTGAATACATATCCAGGTCTGGAAATTCAAGTCGACATGCTCCTTCACAATGGGAATGCCGACCTAAATTTCCAGACCTGCATATCTCTGTTACTGAATATTGAAACTGTAATGTGTACAGTATGATATAGAATTTTTTCTAATTTTCTTTAAACAGATCCCAGTAGCTGAAAGAGATTCATTATTAGCGATGATTGTTTATCATGGTGGTAAATACAGTGTGGCATTAAATGGGAGTTGTACTCATCTGGTTGTTGGAAGACCGAGTGGTGTAAGTTAGGAGCCATCTCCAGGCCTCTGAATTCACGTCAGCATTCCTCTGTGGAGGAGCATCTTTGGAGACTCATTTGCAGCCTTTTGGCTGCAA
>JAULBZ010006218.1:0-12586 GCA_032360805.1 Neoturris breviconis
CACCGCTTTTAGAAAATGTCAAAGATAACAACTCGACTAAATTCGATGATAAAGCTAAAGCTGACATATTGCAGAATTAATTTCCAAAAGTATTCACGCGTGAACCAGTAGCTGAGGTATCTAAGCTAAACAAAAGGACGGATAGCATCATCGACAACCTACTGATAACGGAGGATCTGGCGAGTAAGGCAATTACTGATCTAAATGTAAATAAATATTGTGGACCTGATGAATTAAGCCCACGGCTACTAATTGAGCTAAAGAAAAGCTTCTCCGAACCGATATCCGTAATTTTAAATAAATCGATTAAGGATGGTGTCATCCCTGTAGTTGGAACAGAGCATGGAACTACTGACCGTTTAGCCTAGCATCCATAGTTTGCAAATCTTTTGTGAAAAAATCAATCTCTAAGAATTCAAAAGAGAACAACCTATTATCACCAAGGCAGTATGGTTTCGTCAGTGGGAGATTAGCAACAACCCAACTCCACAAATATCTTGATATCTCCGTAGTTGATACTATATATCTCGACTTCGCAAAAGCGTTTGACACCGTTCCGCATCGCTGGTTGTTAAATAAGCTCAAAGCATATGGAATTAATGGTAAAATGTTTAACTGGATCAAGGCATTTTTAACTAGCTGCTGCCAATGCAGTTCTGAGTGGAATACCACAGGACAATGTTCTGGGCCCGTTATTATTTGTTCTCTACATTAACGACCTACCCGAAATCTTATCCTCGGATGCTCCTATTTCATGAAATAAAATCCAAGTTTGATGCTCTTACATTGCAGTCAGATATAGATCGTCTCAAGAAGTGATTAACAAATGGCTTCTCAAATTCAACACTGACAAATGCCATGTACTAACATTAGGCAGATTTGAAAACACTATGTACACCCACTACTACAAATTGGATGACGACGAACTTGAACATGTCATCAATGAAAAAGATTTCCTAGATTAAGACATCGTACACCTAGGTGTAGGACAAATAGAAACAACCATGTTGATAACACCTCCGTTGAAAACTACTTTGGTAACTGTCGCTATACTCTAGATAACGATCGTAAAAATGCTTTTTCTACCTTACGTATCATGCTAAACAAAATTGAAAAGAAACTTCCCTGCTGGAATTCTTTTAAAATGTAACATTGACATAGTGTATGAACAATACAGATCCATGCTCTTCGGAACAGCAAAACGACGCAGTATGTTTGATAATGTTAAGTTTGAAGTTAACATTAACGAACGAACAATAAATAACACAATGTTATACAAAGTACCTTGGTAAGGATCATCATAAAATCTTACCCATCATAAATTGAATATCAAAATGCAAGAAACTCATATTGGAATAGATTTATTGTTTTCTAGCAAATGTAACACTGATCCTCTTTCCAAGGGTGTGTCCAAAGCTTTTGAACTCACTCTTGATCAAAATATCTAAATGAACTTGAATTAAAGTTTGAACACAATGATACCATGCTACTTATCTTGATGTTGACATTAACGGTGGCTTATTACAAGCTGTTAGAATGCCACATATGGAAAGCAATATCCTTCTTTCATATTTTATGGTTCATTTTGAGATTTTGAGAATAGTGAGATGCACTTTACTCTTTGAAGATTTTGTGCCAAGAGCATCTAACCTGCTTTACAGAATGATTGCACAGGGAGTTTCCTTTCTATTTATTATATATCAATAAAACAAATACAAAGCACGCACTTTCCACATTTTATCCTGTCTTTCTGAACTGTAAAATCCGAAATAGCTAGAACTAATCATCATATTTTGTTAGACAAATGGCCTCTGATCAAGATTGCTGGGGAGCCAAAGTATTTACAACCTATATTGCGTAAATTCCGGAAACAGATACTTTCGTGCACGACTGACGGGTCTAACGCCAGTTATTTCTAATAAACTATTATTAGCATTTGTATTGTTTGTATTATTATTTCTACGTAGATTTGACATACTTGGATGTGTTTACATTGGGACTTGTCAATTTGATTTTTTTGTACCTATTATAACTTTAACATAAAAAAATATTTTAAAAAATTGAAAAATTTGAAATACAAAAAATGATTACTTTTCACCTTGATGAAATGTACTTGTTTATGCGAGAACTACTAACCTCAATAAACACTACAATGCCAAATATGTTGATGTTGATTAAAACATATCTACATTGACTATATCTATCACCGCGGCTCATATGTAACATTTTTGATGTGCATCTTTTTTTTTTAATGTCATCACTGTCGAGAACCCTTTCTCGAAAGTTATAACTGTCACGATCCTCTTCTCGACAGTTATAACTTATATAAGTGGTTTGCTACAGTTATAACTGTCGAGAAGTGGTCATCAATTTCACGAGTTGGTCATTAATTCCACGAGTTGATATACTAATTCCACGAGTTGTTTTTAAGTTACGAGTTGAGTTTTAAAGTGCGAGTTGTGCTTTAAAAAGTGCAAGTTGAAAATCACGAGTTGGCATATTAATTCCACGAGTTAGGTTTTAAAATACAAGTTGGAATTGGTATATCTATTTCACGATACCCGATAGGCAGTCACTAAATCTCCACATCTTCATGGCCCCTTTAAATGGCGGAATAAAGATTGAAATTCCGATTCTGATAAAACTACCGCCAGTAATACAATACAAAGAATAATCGGTCTAAGATATTTGGAAATAAAATGGGAATAGAGCGAAATCGGAATTTATGGCACCAGTGTAAACACGCAAAGATTATATTGTTCAGCTGGGATTCGAACCCTGAATTTGATTTTTAAAAAATGAAAAGAATTCTGTCAGGATCGGAATCAAACCCGTGGGTCGTTGCCTTACCAACTGCGCCATTCAACCGTTTTGTTTCATTCTTATTGGATCCCTCATTTAGGGGTCTCTCTTTTAGTGGTCCCTTTTTTAGTGGTCCTTCTTTTAGGGGTCTCTCTTTTTGGGGTCCCTCTTTCAGGGGTCCCGAGTCCTAGAAGCCCGGGTCTCTAGGGAGCATCAAACTTCCATTCTTTATCAAATGGCGACTGATGGGCAAATACATCTGGCATGCTGGTATGCTACACGTTCGTTTGGTAAAATTCCCTTTGTGGAATGAACAAACTCGTTCCCAGGACCACATGTTCAGTGATAGCCCCACCCAGTTCACGAACACAATCTGAGAATGAGTGTGCTTGCCACCGCGCGTTTCCCTACTACTATATTCATAATGGCCTTGCACATATTTAAACAAACAACCTTGTTTCCAGGAACTCCAGTCCAGATACCACCGCATTCGCTTGACTGAAAGTAATCTGAGAACGAGATTGTTCATTATTATGCTTCCACCTCTGCAAAATTTAGTTGAATGCCACGCCAAGATTGAGGCTATCATATTGACGTCTGACTACCCACCCTCCCCTAGATCATAAGACACAATGAACGCCAAGATCAAGGATATCATATTAGTATCAGGCTATATATACTCCCTTTCCGCCCCTAGACGATAACATAATGGTTACAGCTTTCATATTAGCGTTAAGTGTTTTGTGAAAGTTTATGAAGTATCTTATCTTATAGATATCATATATACCGCCGGTTTTATTATTAAAACTATATTATTTTGTTGACATTAGGTTCTTTCAATATTTTTTCATTGAAAATGAAATTGAAAAGTCACAAATTTCAAGAAATTTTCGTAAGTACAGCATACGGTAAGTATGTTAACTACTGTATATGTTGTAATTACAGTATATAGAATACAAAATAAAACGTGCACGGCGAGTTGTATTTGCAAAGCATTGTGGGATCAAAACGAATATGAATCAAAACTGCGATCTGAATGAAGTGTGTTCCTTGACGAAATTTGTTCAAAATCGCACTTGGTTTGTAACATATATACCACGATATGTGCTGGTTATTTGTCACAATGCCAGTTTTAAATACAATTTGTTAATTATTACCCTCTGACTAGACATAGTGGCAATTCTACTTACCAATCAGACATTTAATAATTCATAGTGGGAATAATAAGGTGACTCGTAATCGGCATCGTCCAGGAGGGTTTGAGAGTGAGCGGTAAACACTTATCAGGTGCGTTAGACAGACTGTTTATTCTAGAGCTATATGTTACCTTTAAGTTACAGGGCATGGTGGGATGAGCTGAATATTACCTTTAAAAACTAAGTTACAGGGCTTGGTGGAATGAGCTGAATATTAGTTTGTAAATTTAGTTGGTTTGTTTTAACGTACTTGGTTCAAAATTTCTGCAACGACGTACTTGGTTTAATATCTCATTGAATATCTTACTTGGTTTAAACCAAGTGTGTTTTTAACGTACTTGGTTCAAAAGCTCACTTGGTTTATAACGAATATAACACGCACACGTTTATGTATTGCCTCGATATACGGTATACTTACTTGAGCATTTAAATGTCTTTCACACTACATCTAGTATATATTTATCGCGATCAGATAAAAAAAATGTTTACCCCCTGAATTTCAAAACCCATTTATTTGTGAAACTTTGTTTCTGATTATTTCTAGCTATAAGTTCTTACACATTTTTTGCTCAGTTTTTTGTAAACTTTCCAATGATATAGATTTAGATTACTTAGGTTCTTATATCAGTTGGCTATGCCTTGATACGAGTACGAGTTTTCGGTTGTGTCACGCTCAATAAAACTTAAAGTTATTATACGTGTTCCAGTTAAGAAAATATTTAAGAATATCTTACATTTGAGAGGCTCAAATTGAAGCCCTGGGACCGAAGTGGGTGTACTCACGAATAATCGCAACTGCTTAAAGTAGAAACTTGTTGCAATACAATAAGTTTCTTTTTGTGCAGACTGCACAAAATCGTTTTTGATGATAACCAATGACGTTTATTAATTAAAAATGTCGATGTTCGCATTGAGCAGTATTCACAACTTTGTTACTGTATGTTACACAACAAGAAAATCTAAAAGAGGCAATGGTTACTTTACCTAAGAAATATGTTTTATTATGCTGCCATTTTTGGGACACTGTCATTACAATTACGGCAAAAATTTCCAAATTAATTAAAGATAAACTATCCTTGTGTATAAAGTGATGGCAGTGACTCCAACATCACTTATTATAGCAAAACTAAATGCCGTTTTAAAATCCGCATATCCGAAAAGCATGGGTATTTCACCCTCAAAACACCTCAAACGAACCGTTTTTTTGTTATTTTGTTACGGTTCTTTTGTTTTTGGTACATGACTTATTTTAAGAAACTTGAGTCCCAAAATTTTTGTCAAAAATAAAAAAAATAAAAAATCCAGTTCTCTCTCAAATCCAAAGTTTCTTACAAAAAAAAAAGGGTGTATACAAGAAGCGAACACGCTCTCTTTAGTTATTTATCTGTTAATTTTCGCAGCCCATGACGCACAAAGCATTTATGTAATTATCGTTCCTCTTCGTAAACTGTACTAGGTAATTCTATGTCTGCACCGATGACCAAAGTGCCTTCTGGTGTTTTCATTTTCTTATTTTTCACAAATGTGAATATTATATTTCGAAACATTTAAAAAACATTTAGAATTTTTTATTTATCCTGAGCAACAGTCAGTACATGAACTTAAAGTAGATGTTATTTTGTCATCTTCTATATTAGGCGGCGATTACATGAACACCATAGCGAGATCGTGGTAAAGACCCCCGCAGTGACTCACTACGGGCAGAAGGCCATGGTGAAATTAAACCCGTAGTGAAACTCACTACGGGGTAATTCGTGTAAATGATTACAACTGCAAGTTTGAAAGTCGTAGTGAGATTTTTGGAACTCACTACGGAGAAATCTCATTAAGGTCTTCATGTAAACGCCGCTTAAGGAGTTGCTTGCTCTACATTGAAATTTGGCCCCTAGGGAAAAATAAAACATTTTAGATGGCATGTTGCTCCGTTTGTACGGTAGAGGAACGATTCAAAGCTCTGACCTGGTCAAAATGCTTGGGGTAACCTTAGATAATAAGCTGTCACCTAATCCTTATATATTGGAGATGTACTACAATCAAGGTCATAAATATGGGAAAACTTGTGAATTAAAGGGTAATATAAACTACAAGGTAAGAGGTTTATTCGAGTAGACTTAAGACTTAGGATCTTAGGTCTTTTTACAAATTTGACAAGTTCTCTTGATTCTAGCAGCCTAGTACCCAGGCTCTTGGAACAAATTCGAACTTTCGTTCCGATCACGATGCTAGTAAAAATTTAAGGATTTTTTGTCAAATTTGAAATTCCGAATTTTTGCACGAATTTCCCTTTTTACCAAATATATATGACCACGATTGTAGAGCCAATAGAAAGATAAACGCGCTTTTAAGAATACGTAGATACGTAAAAAAGGCTGTTCTTCTTTTGTAATGCACATGTCATGTCATGCTTCAAAATTTATTGTAATTTAATTTGGTTGTTTTGCTCTAAATTTGCTACAAATAAAATTTCGTCTACACAGGCTAGAACACTAAGAACAATAAACATGGATTTTATCACAACACGTGATGAACTTCTTGAAGTGTACGATGAGATTCCAATCCACACATATAATTTGTGCTGCTTGTTAACTGAAGCTTATGTGCAAGAGCGTATATACCTTAAGGGAAGAAATTGTGGCGGAAAGAAAATTTGGCGGATTTAGTGATTTTTGCTCAAAACCGCCAAATTAAATTCCTGCCAAATTTAAAAATAATCGTCATCCGCAAAATTTAATTCCCGCCAAATTAAAAAATTTTCGTCATCCGCCAAATTAAATTCCCGCCAAATTTATAGGCTTGTCAAAGTTTGCTATGGCAACCTTTGTTTTTACTATCTCTTCCGTCCCGAGCTAATTTATATGTAGCAACTTAATTCAAAGTCACCTGAACAGTGTGTCGCAGCGACTTTAACTGTCAAAACTTGCCCAAGACCGCCAAATTAAAAAAAAAATTGGTCTACCGCCAAATTTAAAAACATTCATCAACCGCCAAATTAAATTCGCGCCAAATATGCCGATTTTGCCAACCGCCAAATTAAATTCCCGACAAAATTTCTTCCCTTAAGGTATATGGATCTTTGTCGTGGAATAATTAGCTCTCCCTGACAAAATTGATTGCTCGACCAACTCCATCGTATTCCGGGCAATATTGGAATGGAATGACGTCAAGAAATCACGTAATGTATGTGAATTTAGATCCGGTATCAGCAGGACGGAAACATTTTACTGCCACTGCAGAATATGTTCCTGATCGCAATAATATTTTTTGGCATTTTAACTATTTTTTTTCTAGTATTTTACTATTTACCCATTGGCTCGTATTAGTTTTTAACTATATTGTAAATTACGAGTTTTGCAAATGCCATTAAACATGACTCTGTAGTAGCCAACGATAATAAATTCTGTCCGTTCGACGCCACAAATAGTATCACCTGATCTAGTTTCAACGTCACTCATGATTATATCAATAGTTTCTTCCAAACAAATAATAAAAAACTATAAAAAGTCCCATTGGAATTGCTATAGTTTGTCGAAGTAAGATGTTACCAACAGTAGATAAGGAAAATTTATGACTTCAATAATTTTGTTAGCTTATTGAAAAATTAGATTAAGTGGATTCCCATTTATTGAAGTAGTTCAAAGTTGAGATTTTGCTTATAGACTTTAAATAAACTTGTTTAAAACATCTAGTTTGTCTTGTGGAATTTTAGTGGACATATGATATCCATATGACTTTAGCTTGAGTGGAGTCTTTAGTGTCCCAGAACTGTAGCATCCAAATTGCAGACCTGTAATATTTCTGAGAATCAGTCCAAGATATATAATCATTGTTCTAATATAGCCGATGCTGGACATGCATGACGTCATCGTATGTGCTACGAGGTTAGACAAACAATCATAACACAATGTAGTCACCGATAAACTATCTTCTAAAGACACTGAGTCTGAGCCCCATTCCTAGTCACTATAGTGGTCAGTACTGAGGCTAAGGCGCGACCTTATTCGTACAAATTTTCGCGCAAAATGGCGGAAATATCCTATTCTATGTTCTTACACTCAAAACTAGACTAATTTCCCTGCCCTCACTAACCATCAAAGCACGAAACGCAAGTAGCGTTATACTGATATTTCTAAAAGCGACTTAAGTCTAACTTAAAACCTACTCCTTCCGACTGACCATACACGAATATTAATATGTGCCTAATATATAAAATGTAGACGTGTGAAAACAGTTATCTTTGCTGCGCGATAAGTAGTATAAATAAGGCATTAATTGCCAATCAGTATTCGCAAGACTCCAGTAACACCTCGAAGAACACACAGAAAAAACCAGAAAATACGATACATATATATATTTATATTATAAACAGACAAAAATTGTTCATTATTTCTTGAAATAAATAGCGATAACGGCACCATAAACAATCCTACATGTCCATGCCGCGAAAGACTACAAAATATAGTCCCGTATATACGGATGTTTTCGTTTATACGGATTGTCCCGTAAACACGGATGTTTTCCTTTACACGGATTGTTCTGATATACGGATGTTTTATGATTCTCATTTATGGAAATTCAACAACAGTTCAGAATTAACATGGATAAAAATACTTCATCTTTGTATTTTCCATCTGCACTTTTAAATTATTGGGTATTTCAAGGTTTTTGATTGTTTCTGCATTGTTATATAGATAACAACATCGACGTAAACACAACTCTCGCAATGATAAACAACCTGAAGAAGAAATAATAGAATCAATTTAATAACTGGCACAGTCTGTGTCTACGTCAAGTGTCCAATCCTATATGACCTAACACATGGTCAGTATTTTATCAATATCTAGAAGACTATAATCCACCACCCCGCCCAACCTTGAGGGCTTGAAGATATACTCCACCACCCCCGCCCAACCTTGAGGGCTTGAGGAAATCAGATGGATTTTTTTGACATTTCCTTAAATTGACCAAAATAAAAAGTTTCCACGCCCTGTTGTTCCGGGGTAAGGTGTTTCTTTTCTGGAGGTAGAATCTTTTTTAAATTTAATTGTTTTTAATTATGGTAATTAGATCTTGTTGTTTCCGTTGCATATACAATATTCCTAAACCTAAATACACTATGTTAGAGACCAGCTTATCATTAATGGTAATTTACAGATCAGAAAACATAATTTACTGACTCGGCCTTGAGTGTTATTTTTCGAAGTATCTTAGCTTATGTCTTATGTAGTTTGCCTTGCATGATACATAATCATATTGTCACACTATTTCACGGCTATATTCCTCTACTCTTGCATGATGCATACCGTAATGCATCGATTAAACGCCCCCTTAAACACTAAAATATTTAATAAACGCCTCCCTCTTTTATGACGTCATCAAAAATGCTGATGTCTCACTTATAATCTTTTTGGAAGCTAATGGGCCATGTAATATACTCATCAAGTTTCAAGGCCTAAAATTTTATTGTTACAGAGATATGACATATAACCGCGGGCCCACCCCAAATCAACAAAGAGACCAGCCAATAAAGCTCCATGTGAAAGAAGGTCAAAGGAAAGTTGAGGCAAAAAATTAGGATCGCGTTTACATAAGTTCGCAAAATATGGATAACATTGGGATTTATGGTACTTGTGGTACAATATATATATAAAATACAGAACAGATGTTTATAGGTTTTATAGGTTGAGCACCCTCCTTAATACAAATGTGCATAGAACATTTTAAACAATCGTTTTTCGATCATATAAATTAAATCTACTTAGTTTATCTTGAAAGCAAACATTTCCAGACAGTTTCTGTCCAAAAAGAAAAAGAAATTAATAGCGAACATATGCAGATCGTTTCTCTATAAAAATGACAAATGTAAGAAATATGGGAAGATGTAACGCATGTGTTGTGCGCACTGTGTGACAACCATCTTGTTTGACTATATATATTTCGAGTTTTAGGTAAACTATAATTTCGCAATGCCGTCGGCACTTATATCCGAATATCTAAGATTTCTTACCTTTCAAATTCGAAAAACAATAATTAATGAAAACGAGGCCTGCACAAAAAGGAAGTTATTGCATTGCAACAAGTTTTTATTATTTGTGAATAGGTCTATTAATACCTGCAGGAAGAATAAGAACTTCAAAGTGCTTCTCATCAACTGATTTATTTTCTTTTTGATGTTTTGTATCATGATGTAACTTCCAATGTTTATTCAAGCAACCATTAACTTGATCTTTCCATATTCTTGGATTAGGTGGGAAAAAATATCTCTTTCCATTCAGAAGCATCTGCACTTTTCCTCTCTGGACAGCAACCCAGGGATGAGTGACAAATGTGCTTACACGAAATCCGATATCAGATCTATTGATAGGATGGAGTTCAGCATACAGGCTAACTCGGCCCGTAAAGTCTACCCAGTATAGAGATACACTATCATCAGTGAGATTTTTAAACGAAATTGGTGATTCAATGTCATTGTTCTTGGAACATATCCCACTAGGTACTTTAATGCGATACATGCGATGCTCCATTACATCTTGACTTATATCTCTAAAAACAAAGTATAGCTGGATTATCAGAAATGCCATACAGTAAGACAAATATCGAAGGTCCAGGATCGAAGGAAAAATGCCTATTCCAATTAACGTCCCTTATAGAACTTGAATAACGCCTAGGGTGTTAATTAGATCATTTACAGTATATATAAAGGTGTGTGTGTATATCCATACTATGCCATATACATCAGCTATAAATGTAAATATGATACTTTTTAAAAAATAAATCTCTTTCCAGTCTTACGGGATATTACAGTAAATTTTGAAAAATTGAATTAAGCTTCCCAAAATCAAAATGGAGACAAGACCTCAATTCCAAAAATTATTTAGAAAAAAAATCTCTCATCATTAATTTATTTTATATCTCCAAAAATTGAGGAAAAATTAATGTGCGTTTCCACCAGTGCGGTAATTTTTGTCTTACTGCAATGTCTTCAAACCTCCAGTGCAAGAACTTTGTCTTTAAGAGCTCTGAAATAAAATTATCTACAAGATAAAGATAATCTAGACAACACATTAGACAATTAGAAATAGTTACAGAAAATATGAACATGAATGAAGGCCACAATAGCTTGAGATTCACAGATTTTATTTTCTTATTATTCTTTTTCTTCTGTAGGAGAGAGAAAAAATTGTATTAGGGACAGGATCTTTTAAAAAAGAAGAAAAATGTTTAGTAGTGAATGGAATTTTCTGTCTCAAGTTATCAGCAATGGAGGTAAAATAGTCATTGAAAGCATTAAAAATCAGAAATGAATCAGCTACAAGATTGTATCAATTTTTATAGAGCTCAGAGAAGATGAAGCGGAAGAATGAAGGGAAATGATAGGTGAAATACCTTCCTATACCTTGTTAATATTTTTACTATCACTAAAGTATTTGTTGAAAAAATTACTCTTGCTCAATCTACATAGAGTTTTATTGCGATATTTCTTAAAAGCTCTCTTGGTAGAGAGATTTAAGAAAAGGGTATTTTTCTCTAATAAAGCATTTATAAAAATGGTCTCGTTATGGCCTTCATTCATGTTCATATATCAATCAACTATTTCTAATATGTTGTGTAGGTATATAACTTGCAGAAAAACATAAAAAAGGTAGCCTCCATCGCATTTATTTTTAGATCGTTTTAAGACTCTCTGTCCGAATCTCACTCAACACATTATTGTAAAGATAATTTATTTACCTTTCATTTGCTCTTCACCCAATTTAAAAATATTATTTACTTTTTGAGATATTTACCAATTTGTAATGGCATAAAAATCGCTCTGAAAATAGGTCATGTCTGCCCCCTAAACGCCAGAGAGACGAACCGACTCTATCTGTATTACATTCAGTTAGTTATGCTTTTCTATTTTAATTTTCCAAAAAAATTAAATAAGCACCCCCTCGAATAAGCACCACCCTAAAACTGTTGGTGGCACCTTTAGGTTAGCATCTAAAAACAAATTTACCTCCTGATATTGGATAGCTACTACATATGTATATATAGTAGCTATCTTATATCAGGAGGTAAATTTGTAAACGAGTTTACATATTCAATAGAGAAGTCACTGTAACTACAGTGTTCTCAAGCATTCCTCAAATTTTATTATTAAACTCCAAGGTCCGGTGAATGTTTGGGAACACTGTAGTGACTTCTCTATCGAATATGTAAACTTGCGTAGAGATGTTACTGTAGTGTTCTGTTGATGTTCCATAAAGGGCAGTGCCGACACCCCTCTTTCTCTGCTAAAGTAAAGATATATTTTTAGATTAGAGCGAGTGCTAAGGAGAGAGGGTCACCCTGTATGTAGTCTGGAAACCAAACTGAATCTCTTGTTTTTTCCCTTGACATTTTTGAAGAAAAAAGAATGAAGAAAAAAACAAGACACAGTTTGGGCTAGCCACCCAGGAATTCCAGGGGCAAACCGCTGTCGAAAGGTTCGCCGTAGAGCATAAATTCCGCTGGTCAAAATGTGCCTGGGTGCATAATTATGCGTATATATTATTTAAAAAAATGGCGGACAAATTTCATGTTTTCCTTGAAAAATGTTTTTAAGGATG
>JAULBZ010006219.1:0-12585 GCA_032360805.1 Neoturris breviconis
TCTCAGAGGTTTATCCGAGTAGACTTAAGACTTACAAATTCGACAAATTCTCTTGATTCTAGCAGCCTAGTACCCAGACAAATTCGACAAATTCTCTTGATTCTAGCAGCCTAGTACCCCGGCTCCTGGTACAAATTCGGAGTTTCGTTCCGATCACCTTGCTAGTAAAAATTTAAGGCTTTTTCTCAAAGTTGAAATTCCGAATTTTTGCACGAATTTCCCTTTTTACCAAATATATATGACCACGATTGTAGAATCTTGTGTACTCTCACAGTTGGCACACGACTTCGTAACAACGTCAAAACGGCGTCACAACATCCTTTTGACGTTATTACGACGTTGTGTGCCACCGGCAGGGTTAAGCAACTTACTACAACTAGCCAACATACTTGCTGACTACTGACTTGTCACTAAATGAAAAAGTTCCACCTCATTGTTTAATAATCCCACCTTTAATAATCCCACCATATTCTTTACCTCTTAGTAACATGCTTACAAACGAAACTATAATAATACTACAAAATAACAAATTTCTAGATATTGAAAATCTGGGAATTATTTGTCTCAAAACTATTGGGAAGCTACAACATTCCACCGCCACACCCGTTCCTACGGGCTTGAGCAGTATTTTATATTGTGGAGGAGATGGTTCCTAAATTTATTTGCCTTTTTTATTTAGAACAAGCTGCAGCTGGAGAATACGGTGAGTACACGATTTACTTGTTTTCGATCTAAATACTTGTATATAGTTTCTGCAAAGAAGGGTTATATATCACCAATTTAGAAAATGATTGGTTTATACGTTACAGAAACCAATTGTAAATTACAAGATCATCCCGTGGGCTAGTCTTTACTGCTGACTTTGAACAAGTTTTTGCTCACTGACTATATGCTCTCTTTTGCAGATCCTTCCCAGTGGGCAAAAACTTGTTCAAAGTCAATAGAACGATGTTGGAAGCGTTATTCTACCATCTATACTGCGGACTTTGAACAAGTTTTTGCCAACTGGGTTTGTTTATTTTTAATATTGCATTATTCATCCTCATTTGGTTTTATTATTTCTTCTTAAGGTTGATTTTCGTTAGGTGGGAAATTTCGCGCGTAAGCAAAAAGAAGACGTTTCATTAATATAAATTGATATGCCACATGGTTTGATGTCAATTTCTGCCAATAGAATGTCTTCTCTTGGCTTTCGCGCGAACATTTACGTATGGAAATCAACCTTTATATTTTTTTAATATCATTAATCGCACCTAGTGGGCAAAAACTTGTCCAAAGTCAGCAGTAAAGATGCTGGAACCAAGTCAAAGATCAAGCTCGTCCCCAGCACCTTTTGACTTTTAGGTCCGAGAAAAATAAAAAAAAGTCAAAAGGTGCCGGGGACGAGCTTGCACTAGACAGACACCTTCCGCTAAAACACAAACAAACAAATATTTAACTCATTATAATTCCTAAATTCTTCCTATAAATTTTGTATTTCTATAAATGTTTACTATAAAGGTTTAATTATAATGCAGTCCGTCTAAAATATTGCGATCTAAATAGATTGGCATGGTAAAATATCGTAAATATCGTAAATAAATGCTCCTAAAATTATAATAAAAAATAAAATTATAACGCCTGATAATAGTTCATAAAAAAAAAAAAAAAAATAGCCTAAAAATACTTATCAACTAACACTTGATATGGATGACTTGAACGGAAACCAGAGAGTACTTGCATAGAAACAAACTTTAACATATCAAGTTTTTCCAGACTTCACACAAATACCATCAAGGAAGACTCAATATTGGTTTACTGAATGCAACACTTTAGTAATTGTCTATTACTTTCAGCAAGGTTCTTGGTTTCATTGGTACATATCTCTGTTTTCGTAAGTACGGCTACTGAATACTCTCTTGTATATCTCCGTATATTGCCATATATGGTAATACGTAGTCCGAATATACGGACATATACCGGCCAGAATTCAGCAGTACGGTGTGGAGCTTTTTAGATGTTTTCTTAGATGTAATAACTTACAGTATAATATTTCCATAAATTCAAAATTTAACAAAATTGAGGGAATGTTTTAGGATATTTGTAAAAGAAAAGAAAAATCATAACTTTACAGGCAGCCTTTACATTGACCGCTAAATGAGTTTCACCCTAAACGATCCTGCATTTGATTGGTTTCTTCCTACTAGGGTGAAACTCATTTAGGGGTCCATGTAAAGGCCTTAGCCTTAGCCTAGGAAGGTTGTTGTTTGAGTTTCAAACGTTGAACGAAAACTTGTTCCGGTAGTGATACTCTGGTACCTTTGAAGAAGAACTCTTTACGTCGTTTGTAACTTTGAGAAATATATCTTCCAGCTCCATCCCACGTTTCATATGCTTAGCAATTGCATCACAGAATTTAGTAGCAACGTAAGGATAGGCTGCATCCGGTGTAGTAACGGATTTTTGACAGCAGTGAAATATCACATATTCTTCATTGGGAGTTGGTGTTTCAATATTCGGCGCTCTTGTATCGTCATCACCGCTCTGAAGCATCATATAATGTGATTCCGTTTGCAATTGCTCGGATTTAACCAATGTTATTTCGTTTTCTTCTCCTTCATCTTTTTGTCCGTAGAATGATATAAACATTGCATCATCTGGAATGCGGTATTCTGCAGAAGGAAAAAGATACTTACAAGGATATCCAGACTCACCTTCTTCACCTTCACCTTCTTCACTGTTGTGATCAAATTGGACGATATTATACTTTATATCCTTTGGAATATTGTGTTCCTTGCTAACCATAAAGGTTACATGATCCGGTGGTATGTTGTATTGATTTAAGACATTCTTTTTACCAGATGGATTTGTTGATGATTCCTCATAATTATATACTTCCATAAAATTTTCATTTGGTGGCACAAGATATACGGTTGAATATTCAAGACAATAATCTCTGCATGCATCTACAGTAAATATCAACTTTACTCTACTACCATTCGAATCTCCCAATGTCGTAAAAAACAGATTTACGATGCTTTTTACGGACACTTTCTTCAGATAATTTTCATTGTCGGCGAAATATACGAAGGATTCATCGTGGTGAGGATCATGAGAACCGTGTGCAGAAACGTGCAGCCAAAGATAATGATCTCCTTCACTTTTGTTTACTTCGTTAGAAAATCGTGTGAACATTTTTACTAGATCATTCCAAGTAATATCATTACGCACATCTCCATCCTCAAACCCATAGGAAACCAATTTAAACCCACAGGAAAGCAATTCTCTGTACAAAATACTAATATCACCATTTGTTTTCAAAGACATACTATCTATATAATCTAGCCTCTGAAAACCATAATTTAACACGTTGATGGACAGGTCTTCATCCCTTGCTTTATCCTGAAGATATTTCACTTCCTTATCTTTCATCGACATGCCACTAACAGAAAGTAACATCATATGTCGACTGCCAGGTGTTGAGTACACGCATTCCTTAATCTGCTGTCGAATATGACTTATGGTAACCTTTTTATTATTGTCATTGTTGCCAACATTTGGTGTCAATAACTTCACAAACAGCCGAAGAAATGTTTTCTCGTATGTATTCTTAAAATAATAAGGTAGATCTTTTATGTAGAAGCTATTCAACTCAATAATGCTTTTCATTTTATCCTTGTACTCTCCGTTTAATTTATCATCATCACCTTCCTCGTGGAATGGATGCTTTCCACTCAATATGTAAAATGATAGCATAGCTGCGGAGAAGACGTCATGATCTGTTGTGATTTTCATACGACCTTCCTCACCAATTAGATCAGGATGTTTCCAATTTCTTGTTCCAGCATTGGGAGTACGGTAGGTTTCATTTGGGTCGATCTCACGGCTAATACCATAATCTGCTACTTTAACTACATTACCAAAATCAATCAATATGTTTCTAGGTTTTATATCTCTGTGTACTACTACTACTGGCTTAACTATGCTTTGATCTTTGTTTTTAGTATTGGGTCTTTGTCCATGCAAATATTCTAAACCAATTAAGAAGGAGTCAACGTAATGACGGCGATCCTTATCTGATATATCTCCTATCAAACGGTTTTTTAAAGTTTCCTTGCACAATTCGACAACATTGTAGCAATATAATCCATAGTCCCATTCGCACGCAAAGACTTCTAATAAGTTAGGACAATGGCAGGGAAACTCTACACGCCGCAAAGCCTTTACCATCTTCATTTTAGAAGATGTATTTTCAAACTGACATCGTTTTACGGCAACCCAACCTAATCCTTTATTGAATCCTAAATAAATCACAGTATAATTACTGCCTGTTGCAATTTGAAATTCTTTAGATTCAATGAAGAACGTATTATGTTTTAGCTGTTTCAGTTCAATTCCTTCTAGCGATTCTAACAGTTTTGTTAGTTCGACCTCTTTTGCCATTCGTACTTTTATCATATCATCCATAACTTGAATGAAACGTTCAGCTATTTGCCGGATTGTGTCCTCATCTTTGAGGATGTGATGCTTCTTTGTCATGTCTGTTTTGAGCTCTATAAAATGAATAATTTTATAGGGTGAAAGAATAACCTTATACTAACTGTTTTCGATGGCAATTCTGGAGAATGTTGACCGAAGTTGAGAGTGTTGCCCGAACTTGCGTGGGCAATATGTAAACGAGGTCTATCTTGCTGTATTGTCAGAAGTAAACAGTCTATCATATGGATTATTACCGGATTAATATATCGCTCTCCCTCTGCTAAACTTTTACTCATAACTTTTGAATAAATGCCTTATATGACTAGAAATTTTGTGACTTTTCCCACAATTTATCTACAAGCGATCGCATAAATTATAAGACATTTTACAAATTTCGACAAGCAATACAAGCCACAAGTAAAACGTAAATACGGAAAATGACCTCTAGACGTCCCTTGAGGTTTATCTCAAGGGTTTATCCAAGTGGACTTAAGAGTTAGGGCTTAGGATCTTGGGTCTTTTTGCAAACTCGACAAATTCTGCTGTTCATAGCAGCCTAGGCTCTTGGAACATATTCAACTTTTTGTGTCTTTAGGTTTGCTATCGAAAATCTAAGGCTTTTTATCCAATCGAAAATTCTGAATTTTTGCTCAAATCTTGCCTTGTCTCAAATATTTTTGGCAATTCGTAAGCAAATAAAAGATTTTCTTATTATTATTTTTGCTTGAAAATCATTTTGGCATAATATAGCTTTAAGAAAAAACTCTTGTTACCTAAAATGATGACATCCTCGTGAGCAATGACGTCATCAAAGCGGCCACTTTTCCGAATCGTTAATTCTTATGATATGGCACTTTGTAGACTTTTAGAACAACTCAGTACAATCACTTTGACTAAACAAATTTGACTTGATGATGTCAATTACACCTTTTATGACGTCATCAATAATGGTAAATGCTCCAAAATGACTATGGCATTTATTTCCAAGCCACTAATACTTATGGCATGAAACATTCATAGAAAACCATGTGCCAAAATTTTGTTGGTTACAGCAAGTTTTTTTCAAACTCCGCTCTAAAAATAGATTTTGTGGCTAAATTAGGCCAATGTGGCTAAAATATATACGTATCTTAGAATTTATCTCCATACTTGGTCTTTTAATTACCATACATGGCAATGTTTATTACCATATACGGCAATATGGACCAAAATAAAATATTTTAATTTTAAATTTAAGTTCTGCATTTTCTCTAATCAAGTATATGATTTACTACAGATGTCGTCAAGAAAAAAGATTTACTGCATATTTTCGACGTTACTACATTGGTCAACGGATGTTACAACATATGTTGTTACTACAGATAATACTACATTTGTCAACGTTTACTACAGATGTCGACGGTACTACATTTGACGGCGTTACACGACGGAGTTTAGTCTTTAGTGAAATGGCTGTATCATATAACGATAGTCCTTTTACGAGATAGTATTTAAAATCTTAGTGTCTCACACTAACATATCAGTTGTGTGGAAATGGCTTAAGATTTTGTTGTAACGAAGTACCAGAAACTTCATAAATTCCAGATACCTTATTAGACTATTGTCTTGGGTGTGTAACGTACTTATTTGCGTCTGTTGAAAGAATATTGAATATTCTGGCGTAGTTGAAGTATGAATGAAATTTCTCATACTTTAGGTTATCATCCTCGGATTATCGTCGATCGGGTGGTGTAACACCGACTACGTTACAGGCATTTATTAAGACTGAGATATGTATATGAAGAAGCCTAACAAAGAAAATGAGAGTCAAGCGGAAAACAATCCTGAGAGTAGAGTATTTAGACAGTATAAACTGCTGGGCTTCACTTGATGAATCACAACAAGTAATCCCGTTCCATGCTGAATGATCGATATAGCATCACGCGCAATGACCTTCCAATATCTTAATGTGGACATGATAAATTCAATAGAGTATGAAGGATTCATAGATCAGACAGTTTTTAATCCAAATGAAAGATGTGGTTTCGACAGATTTTTGATTAACCATGCAGTCTTGGTAACAATTATACTGCGATCTGTGATCCGACCGCGCTTCAATCCAATATGCAACTTTTTTGTTATATGTCGAACAAGAAAGCAACTTTCAAAACTAATTGAAACCTTTGGAAAGGTGTTATACCAGGCTATAGGTAAGTATATTCACACTACGAGATATAGGCAGATTGTAGAAACAGAAAGTGCAGCAAATCTAACAATGGAAGAGCAGCGTAATTTCTCAAATGACCAGAAACATTCTTCGCGTGTAGCTCAAGTGCATTATCAAAATGTTCGTTTAACCCTATTCAGGCCGGGCTTTTTGGGGCTCTGAATAGCGAATATTTTTTTATTTTCTTTAATACGTGATATGACACACTGTTGGATACGATATTTTACGTTAAATCTGTTTCTGATGTTTATTTTACATTACAAGTTACTTGTGACAAGTATTTGCATCATACCATTATACGCATACAAAATATGAATTCTATACCCAAGGCACCTACTAATTATTTTTAGGCTAAAATATAGTTCAGAGTTCATGTGTAGCTTACTGAATTACTGAAACGGGTAAGATTAAATGGCTTTTAACCCTATTCAGTATGGACTTTTTAGGGCTCTGAGTTGATAAGGAGGTGATACAAAAGAGAGAAAAAATTAGGTGAATTTTGTTTTTTCAAACTATGTACAAAAATGATTTTCAAGCATAAATAATAATAATAATAAAAAAAATTGGAAAAGAAGAATTACCACCAGCCAAAAATTTGGTTGCTAAGGGAAAATTATCCCTACTTACTAAAAAATTTCTTTGAAAATGATCCTAGATAAATTATAGGAATTTAAGCCGTAATAGCCATGAAGTTATGAATAAAAGTATGGTAGGGAGGGGGGGCTTTGTGCCCCCCTCCATTCCTGATTAGGGTTAAGATAATGAAAGACAAGTCATTAAAATTGCTTACCTTTAAGTGTTTTAGTGTCAATAGTTGGTATCATTCCAGCGATGGCACTCTCAGTAAGTATTTGTAATAGTTGATCATCTGCACTATTTCCATATGTCTTCTTTATATATTCTACAAGTCTATGTGCCTCCTCAGATCGTGCTAACTCATCACTTTCCACACCAGGTTTATCAAAAGATGTGTCTTCTGATTCAACAGCCTGTCTGGTACCACCAATACATAAGTTCGAGATTCGGCTAGATAGTTCTTGCAGTCCTTTGTAATGGTAATTTAATATTTCCAAAATTATTGCACCTTCTTTCCACTTTAAATTACATTTGTCTGTGTCCAATTGCACTTGCCCGAGTTTCTTATTGTTTAATACGGAATTACAAAAATCCCTTGCATTCTTATAAATTGCCTGCACATCAGTTGCAACTTTCTTTTCAATTACTTCAATGACAAAAAGTACAGCTTCTATTCGTAGTGAACTAAATGTTTGTGTCGTTAACGGTTGTTTTGATAAGCTTCTTAATTGTTCTTCGTTGATTATACCTTCTTCGCTAAACCATTCCAACACTCTCTTATTGTCTTCAGTCACCAACAGTTCATAAAGATCTCTTTTTTTGTCATCCTTTGTTTCATTTGCAAATATTTTGATATGCTCTAGTAAAGCTGCTCGTAATGGACCATATACGAGTGCTTGAAGTTTGAAATTATCAGTTACAGTTTCTTTAAAAACCATTGTGTACTCTATAAAAAAATAAATTATAAATTGAATATTTCAATATTCGTTAGAATACCGTGGTTGATTTGGTCAATTTACAGCTTGTTTCATGCGGCCGTACGTTTCAAACACTTTTGAATATGCGGCCATATATCATAACTTGCGGCCGCGCGTTGTACCGCCTGTTTACAGACGTCCTTTAAAATGTGTGGACGCTTGTTTGAAGAACAAACGTGAAGCCGAGCGTTTGAGCCTTTAGTGCCGGTACAATAATTCAATATAAAAACGCCGACTAAGCATTTGATCGAATCTGGTATGTATTTTTACATTTACAGACTGTCTTCCAAATGCTTCCATATTTTATGCTAATCAAACGAAGTAGCTAATGAAAAGGCATGACGCCTAAATATGAGACCCTGGGACGTCTATAAGTTGAACTATGTGAAACGTAGACTTTTAGTAAGTCAAACTTTATATAATATTTAATAATGTTAATAACGAAACGAATACTTTAAGTAAGTCAAACTTAATAGATTACCTTTAAATACAAATCATGAACTCTGAGCAAGTCATTGGATCAGAAATTTAAAAAAACATGCTTATTTTTAGAAGAAAGCAAGAAGAGACCGTAATAGTCAAAGTTTTAGTAAAACAGATTTTTACAAAAGTTTCTTAAATCGATGCAATATTATCATGTGGAAAGAAAGAAATTAAATATTTGAAAGTTTCTTATAAAATATATATACACTCCCTCCCACCCACCACACAATCCGCTCAGCTGATTAGCCATATGTCCTTTTTTAGAGACATATTGCCCTCTGCCATTATGAGATTAATATACGGCATAGGCCTCTACCAAAGATTTTTCTTTGTTTATAAAACATGTTTTATTTTCTATAAATTTTACAGTCCCAGTTAGCAAGTTATATTATAATGTCAGTTTCGAGCTGGCGCCCAACCATATAAAGTATGTATGTATTTTTAATTACTTTGAACAACTATTTAAACATTAGCCAGATAGATCAATCTATTAAACAATAGCCGGAAAAAAAAACAATAGCTAGAGAACTGAATTTAATCTTAATTGACGCAATGCGGTATCATGTCGTTGATATATTTTCTTTTTTTGTTTCCTTATAATGCAATGACTTGCTCCAATCCCATGATTTATATTTAAAGATTCTATGCAGTTTTCATTTAAAGATATTCCTAATGAAGTTTGACTTGCTTAAAGTATTGGTTTCATTATTGTGCAAGTGTTCAATTACAAGTTCATGTTATTGTTTAATATTCTATAAAATTTGACGTGTTTAAAGTGAACTTTTGGTTTGACTTTTTCGAATTTTCAGGGGTCCCCTTTTTAGACGTCCTGGGGTCCCACTTTTAGGCGTTCCACTTTTAGGGGTCCCACTTAATAAAAGGCTGAACATTTTTGAGATGACAATTTGCTAACATGAACCGAGTGGGCAAAAACTAGCCTGTTTCGCAGACCCTCCCCGCGGCAAAAAAAGTGCCATATCGCCGCGTTTTCTCTCCAGACGTCGAGTTTGTAGTACAGTCTAGCAAAAACTTGTTCAAAATCCGCAGTAAAGAGGCTATAACAATGTCATCAACATTTGATCTAGCTTCTTTACTGCGGACTTTGAGCAATTCTTTGCCCACTGGGAAGTGTAAAATGTAACATTGCATGTAAATCCGGCTACAACCATACCAATAAAATGTAAAGAAAATCACCAACAGTGATTTACATACCAACAATCACGTGCGTAGTTTATTAGAAGTTTTACGTGACGGGAAATACAAACCACAAGTAATACATAACTATTTAAAATGACGTCGAAAATACCCCAGAGATTCATCAAGTAAACGTAAGGCTTAGGGCTTAGGATCTTAAGTCTTTTTACAAACTCGACAAATTCTGTAGTTTCTGTTGTTTTACTTTTTCTTAAATATTTCTGCACATTATTGTAGGGTATAATTATTATTATCTGCTAAGATCAGGTTAGAATGGTTCGCTATTGAATGCTCATTTCAAATACCTTGGAGATTTAATTTCTGTGAATGTTTTTGAAAAAGAGTGAACTGCAAATAGTCTTTGCCCACGCTCAGCGTGGGCAGTATATTACTCCTCGCAAAAATATGTATATTTTTTTCCGTTTTTTTTTTACCAGTTTGGAAAGCAAAATCGCATTGCTAAAAAAAAAATTAAAGATGGCAGACAATTTTAACCCTAGTTTTGCGTTTTAGAAAAAGTTTCACATCCGTAGTTCTAAACATTGGCTAATCGACGTGGGCACATAGTGTAAACTACTGCTAGTTAATATATATAAATATTTAGTTCATTATACGTTATTTAATTGTTGTCTAAGTTAACTCTAATAAGGCTGGGGATGGATTCCGCAATTCACCCCTCCCTCTAAGGTTGTTTATATTGTACAACATGTATGCACTTGATAATGCAAAATTAGCATGTGGAGTTTTATTGATTTACAAAAGGCTTTTGATACTGTCGACCATGAAATTCCTCTTAAAAAACTAATTCATTATGGAGTGCGTGAAACTGCTCTCTTTTTGTTCAGATCTTACCTAACTGGATGCCAGCAATTTTTTTGGTCCCTGTAGTTAGGTCCTCTAGTAATCTTGTCAGACATTGTATTAGGATCTTTATTATTTTTATTGTATATTAACTAGGGATCCTCCTAGATACTAACGACCTACATTTCTCTGTTCTGTGAGATCGTACTTATATTTTTCTCAGAATTATATCTTTTTAATTTGTAATTTATAGTACGCTGCTAGAATTGCAGCTACATACTGAGACAGTTAATTTAAATTTCATGCTTTTTGACTTTTGTCACTATTTAGTTACAAACTATTTAGCTGTATACTGTATACTGATGAAGAGAATAAATCAAGAAAGCTAGACCACAATGGTGGTTTAATTTTTAATTTTATATCATTTGATTGGTTGCCATAGAATTCCGTCTCATTCGGTTTCCAGGTAATATAGAAATCAAAATTATAAGAAAGAACGAACAGAAAAACAAAACATAAAAAGAAGAATATTCTACAATTCTGAATGGTTATAGCAGAGATGCATGCTATAACATTTCATTTTTATTATTTTTGGCAGAAGGGAGCAGAAAGTGCGACAAGTATCACTTATCGCTTAACCACTGACTTACAAGTATCACTTATCACATATGATTAAGTGTGATAAGTATCATACTGGGCATTCGACGTCTAATAAGCGACGAGAGATGAAGATCCTAATACAATGTCTGACAAGATTACTAGAGGACCTAACTACAGTTTTGACGTCAAAACGACGCCTTTTTGACATTGAGTCAGAGATGGCTGCTATGTGATGACAACGTATGAAAATAACTAAACCTAAAACAAGCTTGGCCTAAAATTTAGTACATTTCTAGTAAACCTCCTACTGAACCTTGTACCTACAAAGAGATTTGCTTCCAGTATTTACGTTAGTTTTGACCCAATTTGTACTTTGGGACGTCAAGGTCAACGCAGGAAATTTTCTAAAGGGCTTTCGCCGAAAACTGCCGCACGAATGCAAACTTTACGATGGAGTTGGGGAAACCGAGAGTTTTTTCACGTGATTTCTTTCGTACTTTCAAGATGGCGGACGCACCAACATTGCTTCTATCATTTTCTCCTTAAAATTGAGCTTATCTCAAGCCAATGCTGGGACTGGGAACAAAGTTTGTTGATTTTTTTTTCTCGCAATTTATATTCTGCAAAAACTTTCGTTGACGTTGTTCCACAATAAGCTGTCTTATCACTTTGCCTTTTTGATTTATAACAAAGTTTATCTTTGTATCAAAACAAAGGCTACCACCATTAAATGATTCATTAAGCTATCCCCATTAAGTGCTCCATTCGAAGGGGAACAAAGCTTAACAGATTTTCCCTGTAATTCGAGGGAAGGCAAGTAAATTTAGGGGTAGGAAAGATGGTTTATTTCAACCTCGTTCCCAGGGCATCTTGCCTTTTCGAACAGTGAAGAGTCATCATGAAGAGCCATGTCAAAGGACAAGATATAATTGAAATATTTTCAACTCTATTTTGTACGTCATTTGTACGTCGCGTATTTCCCTGTTTGGTATTTGACGTTTTTTCAACGTAGTTATTAACGTTGACAATACGCCATAGATCAACTAAGTTACTAAGTGTTAACATGTCATTGTTAAATATCAAATTTTGATCATCCATGCTAATAGTTTGAGTAATCAGAAATTGGTATACATAAGAATTTTATATTCGTTATTAACCCTATTTACCCCGGAGGGGGGGGGGAAGGTACTTTGTACCACAACCCCCGAAATTCCCGTATAACTTCTGATCCACTTATCGTTTTAAGCCCAAATTTGGTGACTTTTTACCTTATTGTATTTAAAAAAATTT
>JAULBZ010006220.1:0-11118 GCA_032360805.1 Neoturris breviconis
GCATCGGACTTGTAATGTTTTAGAGATTCGAAATATATGATTATTTACTGAAAAATAACGAGTTTTAAATTTACGAGTCTGGAAATTAACGAAACATTTAATTTGCGGGTATTTTATTAACGTTAAATTTTCAAATTCGCGTTAATTTGATGCTTCGTTAATTTCCTAGAATAAGGTATTTATTTTTATTTGTTTATTTATTTTCCTTCTTTTCTTCTTCTTTTTTTTAAGGAGAGAGGGTGCTTTATCAATGGGAGAGGCACTAATTCAAGGGGTGCTTAATATCATTCTTCTTAGGGGAGGCGGTAATACGAGGGGGGACTTATCTGAGGGAGGGGGGGGGGGTAAAAATTGAGGGTATGCTATACGACAAAATAAGAAAAAAATAACGGTGGATACTTTTTCATTGAGCCCTGTGACAATTAACTTACCTCGCCAGTGAAGAAATCTAGCATATTCTGAGCAATAGTACGATTTTTGTAGAACGTTTTATCAACAGCGGGACATTGTGTATCATTTACAATTTGATTTAAGTTCACGAGATGTCCATATTCAATAACAATTTGCGGTATCACAAGAAAAAAGAATAACGTAAGAAATATTGCAATATTCAGGATAAGCAGTGACTTTAAGAAGATGAAATATGACAAAACACCATTACCAAAATTCCCTATGAAAAATGATAATAACCTTTATGATACATACAAAATGCATTTTGGCTGAAATTATTTAACTTGTTTTATAAATAAAGAATCCCCCTCCCCCTATGGATTTCGAAAAAAAATATTTTATTTTGGAACTTTCCAGATCTTAATATTAACCTATTATACCATACTGGGCCAAATTTCAGATTGTTTGTCAATTCGTTCATCCAATATTAGCCATTGTCTGAAGCCCCTTCTCAAATTCCTAGTAATTCTCCTAAAAACCTGAAATACTAAAGATATAATATCTTCTGGTTACAAAAAGGAACAAACTTGAAAATTTGAACACTGATTCATATTCACAAGTACATTCTATGCAAAAAAAAATATATCAGAGTGACGTGCCCTTATCCCCCTGATTTTCCTATTTGCCAAATATTTTCCTATTTTTCCCAAATTTTTATTTTACCCAAATATTCTGCCTGATTTTTATGGATTGGATACTAAATCTAAAAGGTTGTCAAGAGATATGTTTTACCTCCCAGAATCAATCAACAGAAAGTAAAAAGCAATTCCCAGCCATTTTTTATTTGTGTTTGAAGAAAACACATATTTTTTCAAAACAAAGTTGAGAATTCTGATGGCGTCATAGCAAAAAAGCAAATAATACCGATTTCTTCTGGGCTGTAATCGTGCCAAGTTTCATTGCTCCAACATTAATAGTTCAGGAGTTAGAAGGGGCTTATTTTGCATTCTGAGGTTACAAGCTACAGATTAAAAAAATGAAAATGAAAATGTTCACCTTCCACTTCTTTTAATGGACTTCTCCATAATTGCAACGAAACCAAAAATTCCCTTGATTCGTGTTTAAATAATTTCCAACCCTAAAAATATCAGCAGTGATCAAAATAAGAACAAATAATCACTATGGAGGAGTAATTTCTGAGCATTGCTTCAGGCTCAAAAATACCTCCTCCACAGTGATTATTTATTTTTATTTCAAATAATGGAACAATACATGTCTCAGGCCTCTAAATTCACGTCGGCATTCCCCTGTGGAGGAGCATCTTTGGAGAATAATTTGCAGCCTGTTGGCTGAAAATTAGCCTCCAAAGATGCTCCTCCACAGGGGAATGCCATCATGAATTCAGAGGCCTGCTGTCTACTTGGTGTTACTTGTTCTGTCTACTTTTAGTATTTTTTCCAGCTAAAATTACACACCAAATTGTACAAACTGTCCCACAATTAAAAAAATCCTGATAATATTACCAAATAAGGATGGCTAGAGACCATCTCTAAAATAAATTACACTCTTTATCATAGATTAATTTTTCTCAAATTTATTAATTTTGACTTCTTAAGCTGCTTTTTGAGAGAAATTTTCGAGATCTTTCCACTGTAAAAAATGGCAGAAGAAAATGACAGGATCCAAATAATTACAGATATATAGCTGGTCTAGAGTTGAAAAGAGTCGAGAGCGTAAAGGAGCCATCTTAAAAATTTGGTTCATAAAGCAGATATTTTAGCATCTTTAAAGAAGTCAAAATCAACAAATTTGAGAAAAATTATTCTACGATGAAGCATGCTTGCAATTGATCGGTTTCTTCGGTACAAAAAAACCAATCAATAACAAAGATCGCTAATACAGCACTCTTCCCCTGGGAAAAAAAATTTAAAGATGCTCCCTAAAAGCAGCCAATCAATTGAAAGTCCATCACACTAGTAACAGTAGCCAAAATAAGGGCAAATAATCACTACAAAGGAGCAATTTTTGAGGATAGCAGCCAGAAGTAATGCCCAAAAATTCATCCTCCACAGTGATTATTCTCTTTTATTTCGACCACTGTTCTTCATAGATGTTATTAAATTGGGTTGTACATTGTCAGATACTGCACTCTAACACACTTCCTTGCGGTGTTTATAAGTAAATACATATCTGAAATAAAGCACTTTATAGGTTAGAATCAAGAGAATACCATAGCACTTCGAAGTTTAAACATTTTCCAACATGATAACTGACTACCAATTTTTCTTCTTGATGCTCTTCTTCTTTCTTGAATTTTCCTATAACATAATCGGACTTTAATATATCAATTACTTTCACAAAAGCCACAGAATTACTGACTTTATTTATATTCAGTGTTTCAGCTTGGTTTCCGCAAAGTGCTAAGATCATGTTTCCAAATGGGAATCACTCTGAAGCACTTGTAATCGCAACAAAAATCAAACTGCACCAAAGTGTGTTAAGTCAATGCTGTGCTTGAATTAAGAGCAAATAATCACTGCAAAGGAGTGATTTTTGAGTATTGCTTCAGGCTACAAAGCCTGAAGCAATGTTCAAAAATCCTTTCTCTACAGTGGTTATTTGATTTTATTTCAAAAACTGCAATGAGCTTTTGGGATGATTCATGACGTAATTCTAGAGTCCATAACTATACCTAACAGATTTTCTTTTTGCCATAGGTGCTGGTAAAGATCGGGCCATGTCTATTTTTCCATCTTCTTCTTCATTCATTATATCTTCGGGACTCATACTTTCAATGTCCTCGGGAAGATCAGCAGTTGGTGGTCGTCTACGTAGGCTCTTTCTACTTGCTGTATGATGTAACGATCTAGTGTTATCCAAATTACTTGGAAGATCAGCAAATAATCTTTGCATACCAAAGTCATCACTGTCATCGACATTGTCGTTTTCATCATTATCATCCGAATCTAAGCACAATTTTAAATACTTGACCAGCGTTCGAGATAAAATCAAGATTATTTAAGGTTATTTATTATTATTATTTAAAGAACATGGTTACAGTCCATCCACAGAATAAATATGAAAGATATATGTGCTTTAATGCTAAAAACTATACTAAAAATATCTCTTATCCGGCAGTTATAATCAGATTTGAATCATAATTCTTTTTGAAGATTCAAGTCTGAAAAAATACTCCTCCACAGGTGGTTTCCAGCAGTTATTTTTCTTTACTTTAAAGCAAAAGTAAGCAGTCTTGATCAAAAATATTATCATCTTAATATAATTTGTTCGTTGAATAAAATATGCAGTCCAGAATTAACAATCCAGAGTTTGAAATAAGAGGAAATAATCAAGTGATTATTCGCTCTTATTTCGAACACTACAATCTTACAAGTGGATGGTTTCATCGTAATGACTTCTGGATTACTTTTTTCTATACAAAACTTTTAGATGATTAACAGAAAGATTTATTTCTACTGCCAAACAAAAGTGAAATTTAAAAAAGTCTCATCTATATTTTATACATAGGTTGCTCAGCATACAAGATAGTTTTAATAACACATTTCTGTTAGTGCTAAACATATCACATACATACAAATGCTACTCTCTAGAAACTTCTATACTATATCACTCATCAACAGTAATTTTTTCTTCTGAACAAAGACACAATTTCCATATACACATAAAGACTTTTTTAAAAAAAGAACTATAGCTTCATATGAGTCTTTTATATAAGACCCTGTGTGTCTATTAACAATAGAAAGTCCAAAATAGAATTTCTCTTAGGACACTTTTAAATGCAAAAAATGCTTGTGGAGGAGTGTTTCTAAGTTTTCAGGTCCAACAGTTATTTCCAGGCTGGTGTAGAGAGTTTGAAATAGCAGGAAAGAATCAATGTGGAGAAGGAATTTTTGAGCATAGTTTCAGGCTTTTTAGCCTGAAACTATGCTCAAGACGTACTCCTCCAGAGTGATTATTTGTTCTTATTTGGACCGTTACTTACCATCAAACATGTTTAACTCAACGTTTTCATTTTCTTCAAAAATCATATTACTGTATGCAGTGTTCCGTGAATGTGGAGATACCTTCCCAAGAGTCATGTCATCTGTGTGTGCGTTTTGAACTAAGATCTTTTTAGGACCTATATTGACAGTTTTTTCTTTCTCTTTTTAAACAGCATCGTTATCATTTTTGTTATTCTAAAAAATAAATAAAACGCAATACCCAATGGGTGAAAATTTGTTCAAACTCCTTAGTAAAGACACTAAAATAATGATATTCAACATTGTTCTGGTGTCTACTGAGGAATTTGAACAAAATGTTTATCACTGCACTCAAAAGTATAAACAAATAACTATAATACAGGAGTGATTTTAGAAGTCGCTTGAAGTTACGTTCAGAAATCACTCCTCCGCAGTGATAATTTGTTCTAATTTTTTAAGCATTGATATCTGCTAGTATAACATCAACCAGAGTTCGAAATAAGAGGAGATTTATCACCGCAGAGGGATTTTTGAACATTGCTTCAGGAATCGATCCTTACACTGAATATTATTTCTCAGTTTACACCGTCAAATATAATAAACATATTATGTTCTGAAATCAACCATATCTCATAGGAAATATGATATTTTGAAGTATATACTGTAATTATTCTGGCATTACTATCATCTACATTGCAAATTTATGTCAGATTTCATATCATCTTCTTATCCTGGTATAGTATGCAACAGTAACAAAACTTAAAAGAAACTTGTGGTATAATTAATAATCTAAAATCAACAATATTTTTTTCTTTAAAATTGTACGTAATTATGTTAAGAAGATACAATTAACGAGAATACCTTTTTGGGGAAATAGTATTAATATTGTTCGCAGGGAAATTTGTTTTGAGATTTGCGATCTGTTTTCACAAAATCGCGGTCGTGTTTCCATCAATTCGCTATCACAAATACTTCTGTTTCGCTCAAGTAGATTAGCTCTACTAGCTCACTTTTTATCTTTATATTACATAATTCATTTATATCATTTTAGGTAAAGGGATCATGTCCATTTGTTACTGATGTGTACTACCAAAAAACAAGTACCGATGTTCACAAACTTTCTTTTGAATTATTACAATAGGGAGGACGAAGCACTGCAGTAATTGCTTCTGTACTAAGAAAAGAAGTGAATAATAATCCTTCTGTAGTATTATGTTTAACTGCCAATGTAAACAAAGAACTACCGAAGTCAATGTTCATACAGGTGGGAGAAGCAGAATCAGAACAAACGGAAATAATATTTATAAAATATATTTATTGCGGTGTTTTTTAAAACTCTCTTGCAAGATGGATCTTTCCCTCCTAAAAAGCATTTATAAAGATTATTGATTATAGAGGATACCATAAGTAATCCAAGGATTGGATTTTGTTCTCTGTTTTATTGCACATTTTTGTAAGGGAGCATATTTATCCAAAATAATGTTTAAATGTGAAACAACACATCGAGGTTATCAGCTTTTAGTTGCAGGATCATTCCAATCTATATTTCTGAAACTCTCTAACTCCCCAACTCCGTAAATATAAAATAATGCATACTGGAATTAGGGACCATCTCCAAACTTCGTTACCAGGAGAAGAGTACTGAATCAATGATCTTGCAATTCACACCAAAATATTTCTCCTCTTTTTTAAAAATTAGTGTTCCCAATTTAGTTTTTCTTTCACCAACTGATGTAAATCAGGTAAATCATTTAGTAATTTAGTATTCCAGCCCAAATTTGTATGGTTTTCTTGGAGCAAACTATTTGGTTTTAGAAAAAAATACTCAATCTCTCAAACTCTTCTGAACATCTTTCAAAAAATTATGGATGCTCTTGATTATGGAAATTATGCATGTGTAGTTTTTTTTGATCTCCAAAGGCCTTTGCTACTGTTGATCACAAAATTCTGCTAAAAAAAGCTTTCTCATTATGGAATTCGTGGTACTGCCCTCTCTTTATTTAGGTCTTATTTAATAGGATGACAATGATTTGTATCCTTCAATGGAGCTAGGTAAGCATATAATCTGATCGGACATGGTGTCCCTCAGGGCTGTTGAATTGTGCAATCAAATATTCCTTGGTACAGCACTTCGCTGATGACACCGATCTCTTGCACTTCAGTAATTCTTTGAAACCACTGGCCAAACAAATGAATTTAGACCTTAAGCTTCTCTGTCATTGCCAATAAAATCTCTCTTAAAATGCTATTATGAATGAGTACATTGTTTTTAAACATGCACGAAAACCTCTTAATTACGATTTTAGGCTTTTTATCAATGGTAAAAGGCTTATACCTATTAGATTCTGATTTAAGCTGGAACTCTCTGATCAATAATGCTGTTGTCAAGCTCAATAGGGCTAATAGAGCTTAGCTAAATACTTGCAAATACTTGCATAATTGTAATCAAATTTGGGGTCAATGAAACAGTCTTGGCGTTAATCCCATTGCTGCTTTGCAAAATTTTGCTATCAGACTCATGTTTTTTTTAATCTCGGAGAGCATCATCCAGTAACCTGTATGGCAATCTGGAGCTCCTAAAATTCTCTGATATTGTCCAATGTCAGAATATTCTGTTTTTGCATAAACTATATTTTGTATCATAAATACCTGCTTCTGTCCATAACACATTTGCAATCAACTTTACCCATGCTCAAGGCACTCGTGCAGAAAAGGCTGGCTTGTTCAACCTCCCTACTGTCAATACTGTTTGTCTTGGTAAAAATTATATTACATTTAATGCCATTAATTCCTGGAATAAATTACAGTCATCAATGACTAGAAAATTTATTTCCAAGATTACTTTGATCTAAAGAAGTTTTTTATTGCCTCTTATTATCCTCTCCTAGTATCAGATTTTGCCTACTTTCTCGCATGGTTCATTTATCTGGTGAATATATATGGGATGTTTTGTGTGTCCTGTGACGTCTATGGTATTCGTCGGGTGTCAATACTATTGTTTTCGCTTTTGCTCTTCTTAGGTATGGTCTCCCTTCAAAAGTAGTATTTTTATTTATCTATTTACCTTTTCAGCTGTAGAGCTACTTTTGATTAAAAAATTATCTTATCTTATTTTATTAAAAACTCCAAGAAGAAAGATTGACTTATTTTCTGAGGACGCTTTCTCAAGAAGAATTAAAAAAAGGTTATTGACCTCATCAACAGACATCAAAGGATAGATGCATCTAATAATCATATTTTTGTCTTTGTCCTGCATAATTTCAATGAATTTAGATTCAAGTTTCATGTTTTTGTATGCAAGAGTGTCAAGGTCGCTACATTCAATAAATTGCAAGTGATTGGGGGCATACTACAGCGCACCACCTTTTTTCATCTTCAGTAGGTGTGTCTATATGAATGAGTAACCACGATAGATCACAATTAAATAGGAGGAACATTGGTCCGGAATTTAGTCTCAGATACCAATAATACTGAAGTCATGTCCGTTCATTCAAAGGGGTTCAAAAGGTTGATGTAGAATCTTTTAGTTCATCATGATGTTGACACAGAGAAGCTCTCTCTCTCTCTCTCTCTCTATCTCCAAAAAAGGCAACGTTTCTAAACTGTTCCATAAAATGCGATTCCTTTCTATTATCTAGCTTAGCTAAATTTGATTTGGGCACGCATGCACGCTGCCTGGGCTGGTCACTACACTGGTGTGCGATGCTAGTGATTCTTGTTTTTCTCTTACTTTTCTTGTGAGAGGACAAAAACAGATATGTATTGCACTATACTATACTGTAACCTTATAACATCAGAAACATAAGAATTTTAGTTAAAACTTTCACGTGATTTACATGTCCGGCTTCACTCTGAATATTTTTGCCATAAATATACCTCTCTTCTTTTTTTGGCCCTTTTCAAAATTTTCTGTGATTTGTTGTGGTTCCTTGACCGTATGTACTCTTACTAATTCATAGAAATTCATTTTTATTTTAAACACGGTAAATGAGACCATTACAATATTTCAAAAATACATAAGTCAGCAATTTTTCACTAAGACGTCATGTACTTCCTACATCAAGAAGCAATTCCGACATTTAGATGAGGTCCTCTAGATGAGTCTTCGTGACGTTAATATTTTACAAATTAAAAGGAGCAAAATAAAATTCAAAATATAAAAAGGTAGAAACTCAACCTCGTTCCCAGGGTTTCCTGGGAACGAAGTTGACAAAAACAGTGTTTACATACATAAAACCTTGAACCAACACGAAACTAACATATCATCATAGTCACAAGAAAATAATCTGAACTTATGTAAAATTTGATGTAACTAAAGAAAGATATTTACACAGTGACGTAGTAACATCATAATCTCCAGAGATTGATACTGCTATTGATATGATTTATGTTAGCTGTGCTCTGTTCTGGTTGTCATAGAAACGTAACACCAGAACATTTATTGCATGCAATTAAACACATTTGCCAACTTAGTATGTTATTGTATTACAATTATGTTAAAAAAAATTATATGTTCATGACAATACACGTTTTTTATTTTTGGCCACTCCACCGTATATGTTTTTTTGTGGGCCCGCATAAGGTTCTGTGGGGGGAGAGTGGTCAAACGAGAAACCTTTTTCTTGTGACTATGGATAAACCATGATCGCAATCAAATGAAATAAATGGGCTGGCTCTCTCGCATCTTTGTTTTAGATATTTTTAGCACAAGTATATCTAGTTGCAAAACTGTTATTGTTTTTATCAGCTTTGTAATCACTGTTTGCGGTTAAGAAAAACAAGAGCCTATCAACTTACAGACTGGTGCATAGTGATACATCCACCGTTAAATATGATTTCGGATCATTACTATGTGGAGAAGCCAACCTCGTTCCCAGAGCTTCTTGCCTCAAAATAGCGGCGCCGCTATTCCGTGTTCGAAAAGGCAAGAAGCCCTGAGAACGAGGTTGTGAAGAAGCGCCAAGCAAGGCTTATAAATGCAATGCAATGTAAATAATCTCATTTAATTCTCATACTCTAAATTTAACCGAAACTCGTCAAGAGAGAAGAAGCCCTGGAAACAAGGTTAAATTTAACCTGTATGTAACATCTTTTCGCCTTTTATACACTGTATTTCGTAGGATGTTTTGAAAATTGTATTTTCTACTCCTATTACTCAGCTGGAGGACAAATTAATTTTTGGTAGAAATAAGTCAGGAAAGCTTAAATTAATTTTTTTAAATGTTTCCCATTTCACCAAGCGGTCGATTGATCCTGCACAAAAAGGAAGTTATTGCATTTGCAAAAAGTTCTACTTTGAGCAGCCAACACCAACCTCGTTCCCAGAGCTTCTTGCCTTTTTGAAACACGGAAGCTCTTCCCGCGTTTCAAAAAGGCAAGAAGCCCTGGGAACGACGTTGCAGCCAACACCTCTTTTTCATGTATTCGTGAATAGGTATGAAACAAACATTTATTTATATAAATAAATCTGTGTGGTATTTTTTAAATTTATTTTTCTCTTGGAATTTTTTACCTTTTCGTAGTATTTAGACAACCCTGCGAGCAACGCCACTTTTGAAATCAGTTTTCAATAAACATCCCTACAATAAGAATTTCCCAACCTCGATCACAGGGCTTCTTCTCTCTCGACGTCTAAATTTCTCGTCTTCAGTTAAAAAGAGAGAGAAGAAGCGCTGGGATCGAGGTTGGGAATTTCCAGATATATTTGCTCTATAACTGAGCATTATTTGTAAAATCTTTAATCTGTGATACCAACGAGGTTAATCTAATTCCCTTCTCATGATATGAAATACGCTCTTTGACAATATATAACTTGTTGATATGTTAATAGGCGAATTTAAGCTATAATTTTTAAGTGAACAATTGCATCAGCTGTATATGAGGTTGTATTGCTGATGCTGTTAAGTTTGATTCAAGTAAATCATGTAAATCATATATATTATATAATATATTATCATATTTTTGTTTAAAGAAAGCGGAGTTTTGTTAGGCAATCCATAGTGTTTTTTTCTTAAATGAAATAAACGGTTGTTTTGAGAAGTTTTTAACATGTCTTACGTAGCTGCAGTCGTAGCTGCAGTCGAGTAAGATCAAAACATCTACCCTACAGTAACACAAATATATCAACATTTAGCCGACGTCACCAATTTTGACAAAAACGAGTACTTAGAAACTACTTTTCGCCTATCCTCGACATAGCGACGTAAGGTAAGTTGAAAGGTTCCCAAAACAACCGTATATTTCTTTAGAACAAAACTCTGTGAATTCTCTAACAAAAAACCGATTTTTTAAAAAAAACATGAGAAAACACAACAAATATTATGCTATAGTGCTTATTACAGTGTCACAGATAAGAAAATTTAGAAATTATGACTTCATTTTACTCGTGGAAAATCTTTGGATCAAAAAGGTAGTAAAATTGCCCGACCTTAGATCTTGAACTTCTTTTACCAAGGATTTAAGCTCAGAGTGATAGTACTGCCACTACTGGTATGTGAAAACAAATCTAGTCCTCGTATTCTCAAATATGCAGAAACAGTTTACACAAAAACGCTGATATATCTATCAGGGTGAGTTTTGTTTCATACACAGTACTTAAAGTACAATCATTCTGAGCTTCAATCCAAAGTTAAAGTAGTTCCAGATAGCAGTTGCAGAAATTTTACAACATTTTGATCCAACAATTTCTCTCAAGATGGGTTGTTTATGATAAATCTTTTGTCATTATAATGTACAAGCCGACAAA
>JAULBZ010006221.1:0-12582 GCA_032360805.1 Neoturris breviconis
ATATAGATAGATATAATCGTGGTGGATCTTCATCAACGAACAGAGGTGACAAACAACAAATAGAGAAAACCATGCTTCCACCGTCAATTTGAAAGCATGTGTTACATATAAATAGATATAATCGTGGTGGATCTTCATCAGCGAACAGAGGTGACAAACAACAAATAGAGAAAACCATGCTTTCTTTCGTCAATTTGGAAGCATGTGTTACATATAAATAGATATAATCGTGGTGGATCATCATCATCAACGAACAGAGATATAAATTAATATAATATCGTGGTAAATAGAATTTAGTAACAGAAATCATTATGAATCAATATGGAACAGAGATTTAACAATTTCTTGGTGAGAAAAGAGCTGCATTATTTAATCGGTGAAACACAACTGGTAGCTCAGTCAGGAAGAGCAATGGTCATTTCAGCCAGAGGTCATAGGTTCAAATCCTATCCAGTTTACCAAAACGATTATCTTGTGTAGAGAATATTTTACTAGGGAATCAACAACATACTGTACAATTGAATCGTTACTTGTTTTGTTAAATATTATGTTACTTCAAATTGTTTAATATTTCATATGAGTCAATCTTCTTGCGTTTGATTGGTTTCTTCGTTGAGGTAAACCAATCGAATGAAAATTTATTGACGTGATAACCTGCCTTATTTGTATATCGGATATTAGATCAACTTCGTTCCCAAAAGCTTCTTGCCTTTTTAGATGTCTTATATATTTTTTAGCCCTTCGTTAGTATAGTGGGGTACCCCCGAAAATTTGTTAATTCATGGGAAGGTATTAGAAGATTCAGAGGGCAAAAAGTCACAAAAGTATGATGCAGATTTTTAAAGTATGTAAGAAAATAACCCCTTGAAAAATAATTTTTGTTACGTTGCAGCGATATCATGCACATAGCGTTGTTACAACTTTATTTCACGACGTTGTCACAACGATCCACGTAGGGCGTTCTTACAACGTGACTTTTTCATGCTGGGACAAATAATTAATAGCAACATTTGAAATATCTTTTTTATTTTATCGTTATATCAATTCATAACATATACAAATAAACATAAATAATGTGAAAATTACCAGTTTACAGTTTGCACAATATATGGCCCTAAGTTATTACAAACCTTTTACGTCATAACGTCATGTGACCGACATATTGGTGGTTGTAGGTATTGTAGAATTTTTCCAATTTGAGTTGTATCCAAAACATTATTCCTCTCTGCCTTATTTTCTGTTAATCTGGATTTTTAAGGAAAAATGAGTTGAAACCTGTAGTTTGAATTATGTAAATCATTATAAAGTGATTAAAACTTATTTTTAGATACTCTATACAGTGGGGCATTCTTTTCATTCATTGTCAAATAATCGCCCCTTGATTGTTATTTTATATAGAGCGGTAGGAATCTTGCGTTTCAAAATATTGACTTTTTTAAACTCGTCTCTTCAATTTGACGTTAATTTGAGAAAAAAATAATCCTACTTTCCAAAAGATCCTAAGATTTTTGTGACGGTGGACGGTCCCACCAACAAAATAAGATCTGTTGAGTAATTAATTAAAAAAAAAATACACAATACAGACAGTATTATGTATGTATCTGATTTCAGGATTATGTGTAACAAGTTAATGTCCGTAGAGCATTGAATAAAAAAAATCTTATCAGACAGCTCTTTTACACACTCCTTTGCGGAGACTAGAAATTATCCAATTCGAGACGGCACTGAATCATATTTGATGCTTAGGCTTTTCACAGAGTTTAGATCTAGTGTAAGATAATGTCAACATTTGAGTCGTTAGTGAGCCAATGTGCTTGTACGTTCCCTATTATTCACCCAATAAGGTCTACTCTATGGCTAAATTAAACTCCGTATAAAATTTAGAAAATGTGACTTTGCCAAAATTAAAATCCATTAAATCCATATTTTTCGATCAGTTCCTTTAAAAATTGATACAAAGTTATGTTCAAGTTTAAGATTAACAATTATCAAAGAGCTACAATCCCCAACATAAATAGTTGAGATAAGTGAAATTCGTGCAAAATATCAGAATTTTAATTCGAACGAAAAGCTTTAAATTTTGATTGACTAGACAAGCAACATCGAAATTCGATTTTTTTCTAAGAGTCTGGGTACTAGGCTGCTAAAAACAAAAGAGTCTACCCGATACATCACTGATAAATCACTGATCGATCGACTCCTCGTGGTCATATTCCAGACTTATCTTTTATTTGTGGCGCGTATCTGATGAAATGTCTCATAATTTGTGTAAAGGGTTATAGGTTACCAATTTTAATCATTCTCTTTCCCAGATGAGAAATTATAGTGGATATATATATTTTTAATTATATATATTTTTTTAATTATTCTGGATTTTTCCGCTTCCTTTCCCGCTACCTCGTTCCAAGAGCTTGTCTTTTTGAAATACAGAAAAGTTCTTTCCTGACTTTCCATTTTTAATCTCTGAGGAGGAGAATAAATTCAGTAAGTTCAGTGTACCAATTGCTGATATTTCTCTCTTATTTCAAACCTTCAAAATATGTCTCTAATGGAAGACCGTAGATGTTCAAGACGGAGGTCTTTCTTGTTTATATTCCTTCTTCAAAGTGAAAATGTGAAAGTTAAAAGGACCTTTGCCAAGGAAATGTATTTTGGCAATCTGTCTCAGGCTCAAATAAGTTCATGTCACAATAATCTTGTGACTATGAGGCTTCTATTAGGCGCATATTTCCGCGCGTGAAGCTTTATTCTGCTTGAAAGTTCAACGTTCAACGTTCAAGGTCTTCAAGCATGCATGCCGAACAAACTTTCGACCAAATCAGTTTTCCGAATATGAAGTCGCTTAGCTGCCGTATCTCAGCGGATACAGACGTCTTCAAGACGTTCAAAAAACGTCTTATTCTTGGACGTCGATTTCAAGTCCCGTTGTCAAAGACCTCTTTTTACGGCGTCGAAAAGACGTCCGTTGAGAGATCGTGTATGTGTTGTCTTTTTAAAATAGAAATACTTTCTGCTATTAATTATATTTTAAGTAGCAGTTGAGGGAAAATATCACTTTATTTGTGGCGTCAGTCTGTCCCAACCTCGTTCCCAGGCAAAAGGCAAGAAGCCATGGGAACGAGGTTGCGTCTGTCTGAAAAATTGCAAGAGTCAACGTTGATCTTAAGGCCTCTTCGTGGTTTATGATCGAGGTTTAGAAGACGGGTGTGTGGATCACAACATCTCAGTTTTTAATTTATTTTTGGTGCGTGCCCAGGTAACACTCGACCTTATTTCGACGTTTATGTCTAGTTGATATAGGATGTTTAGGGAGACAAACATAGGGAAGGCACGGTTGTAGCAGAGTACGAGCAGAAGTTTGTATGCTTCAAACTAAAAATTTGTAAGTCAGAAGCTCACAAGAAAATTGTAAATCATGCATAACGTAACCGTAACAAAACGTCAGTAAGAAAGTCAAGTAAACTCAATTATGCAATTATAAAAATGTATATATCATTCAAAAAACATCACGAATATATCCAAGTAACACCCAGTGTTCATAATCACGCTAGAATGTCTTTACTGCGGACTTTGAACAAGTTTTTGTCTGCTGGGAAGAAGCATTAAAAACTGTTTTGAATTGAGATAAGCTTTTTTAGAGATGTTATTTTAACCCAGACAAAACCAGGTATGTCAGGTTACACGATATACTCTGCAGTATCGAATAAACAGGGAGCCTTATTAATTTTTTTAACTCCCTGCTCTTATTCGAACCCACCCCTTCCCCCGCTTATTTACTTTTAGGAAATCAACAATAGCAAAAAACAGTCAACTCGATAAAAAGCTAGAATGCACGTTAAAAATAACGTGAAGTTAGAATAAATTAACTAATCTACTAGTCCCTAACTATTTGCCGGCTACACAAACCCTGGAGGTAGCCATAGTAAAGTACCATTGTTATCATGTTTATTTGGTAACTACAGAAACTCCCTCCTTAATAAATTTAGAAGAATTTCCCCCCCCCTCCCCCCCCCCCTTAATTCGATACTGCAGAGGAGCATTTCAAATGCTGGCTACTCTACAAAATCGTCACTGAGTGAATAGTAATTTACATCAATATGTGTGTATGTTTGTGCTTTTTGTATTTATATACATAAAAAACTGCTTTGATATGTTCTATCAAATCAGTATGCGAGTCATGTAAAATATCACGAAATTATTGCAAATAATATGCATAAACGTCTGTGTCAGTACGACCTGTCGCATAAGAATAAAACCAACTTCGTGATATAGTGACGTCACATCACCCACGTGGTTTGGTGACGTCACAACTTGATATATCTGGTTCAACTTCAAGCGAATCAAAATCGGAGATTCTTATCTATTGTTAAAATCGGTCTTCTGTTATACCCTGAGTATATGTGAGTACACATTCTTCATTCTAGAGATGATTCATCTGAGAGCCTTCGTACCATGCTCCAACATATGAGGTGCGTCTACACCATAACAATATTTATATAAACTGTCGCGATATCTATTTTCTCGAAGAATACTCTAGAAAAAAAATCGAAATTAATATCTGTCCAGCATCTATCTGAGTAAGTTAGTTTACTCTATTACTAAATCATACCTCGACGATGGAGAGTGTGATTTGTTAAAATAGGCTTTCGTCGTTTTTCATTTCTGTAAGACATGATTTTGGATTTCAACGCACATATGAGAAGTTACGTGAATGAGCAGGCAAATTGAGCCAGAAAGAAATGCTTCGTTTTTGATGAAAATTGGTACTATTGACCTAATTTGATGGTGCTGATATCAAATCTGATATTCAATTTTAAAAATATTGACCAAAAAATACCTTTTTTGGGCAAATTTAGGCCAAAAATGAAAAGTGCTTTGTTTTTGATGAAATTTGTTATCTGACCTAATTTGATGCTGCTGATTTCAAATCTGATTTTTAATTTTCAAATTTTTAACCCAAAAGTACCCTTTTTGGGCAAATTTGGACCAAGAATGAAAAGTGGTTTGTTTCTAATGAAATTTGGTACCTGTCCTAATTTGATGGTGAAGATTTCAAATCTGATATTCAAATTTCAAAACTTCGACCCAAAAATACCCGGGGTAAATTTGGGCCATATATGAAAAGTGCTTTGTTTTGGATGAAATTTTGTATCTAACCTAATTTGATTGTACTGATTTCAAATCTGATTTTCAATTTTCAAAATTTTAACCCAAAAATAATTTATTGTCGCAAATTTGGGCTGAAGAAAAGGTTGATTTGATGGCGCTGATTTCTAATTTGGCATTTATTTTTAGTCTGTAAAACGAAGTTCGGCCGTTCGTTTTTCTTAATAATACACACTTTTTTATAAGCAACACATTTTTTCGATTGAGCCTCAATATTGATTAATTTTTAAAGAGTTTTCAGGCTGAGTTGCTGCTTATCAGTTGCTTGTTATAATACGTAGAAACCAGGTGTTTAATTGTTATAATACGTAGAAACCAGGTGTTTGACCTTGTGTCGATTTCGGAATCTAAACACAATTAGAATGTATTTTTCAAACGTACAGTTAGAGTCCAAAATATATGTGCATGGCCATGTGTCTCTAACTTCTTTGAAATTCCAAAATCATGAATTTTCGCTTATAGGCGTATGTATACCTTTATACCGGAATAATATGGTAAGTTACTGCATTATTCAAGCCATTACACAATAAAAATTGGAATGTGTTTATAGCTCTGCATTAATTTATTTTTAAAAGCACTATTCTATTAAATACCAACGCAAAAGACAATGCTAGAATCGCGGTACTTGCATTAGACTGGTTGCGTCGTACCAAATAAACCAATAAATAGCAAGTAACTAACCGTAGATGATGTTCGACATTTATGTAAACACAATTCAAACGTATCTTGTACCAGTCTTAGTAATGGATTTCGACTGTTTTGTGCGTGAAACAAAACTTTCTCTAATACTTTGCGCTAAGAAATAAATCACGACTGACAATTACCCAGCAAACACTTGTTCAAAGTCCGCAATGCCGTAAAGACGCTAAAAAAAAATTGTTATAGCGTCTTTACTGCAGACTTTGAACATGTTTTTGAGTATTTTCCAAGGCTTCTGGAGGAGTGTTTTTCGAGTAATTTTCAGCTGGCTTAAAAAACACACAGATGATGGCCGGCAGATATAGGAGCGATCTTCTAAATCAATTAATTACTGACCTGTAATTAATATATGGGAGTTTACTTAGGGAAGATCTCAAAATTTTGCTCCAAAACCAACTGTTTTGGTAGGATTTTTAAATAAAAAAATTCAACTAAAAAGAAGTGTGTTAGGTCAACAAACTTGCAATGGATTGGTTTCTTTGGTACGAAGAAACCAATCCATTGCAAGATCGTTGACTTAGTCTCAGCTTTGTTGACAGTCCACAGGAACGTTACACCCATTTCGAGATTATTAGGTCTACTTTTCAAAGAGAGTTGATTTATCCAATTTGCTGATGGAAGCGGTTAAATCCGTTCTTACTTCACTTGAAGTGAAGTAGAAAATATGGTGATTATTGAGTATTGTTCAATTGTTATTGTAAGGTTCAACAATCCCTCCTCCACAGTGATTATTTGCTCTTACTTCAAACTTTGTAATAAATACCTTGTGTGGCTGTAAACAGCATGCAACGCAATGTTCAAAAATACGACAACACCTATTTATTTGACAAGATGTACATGTGAAACGCTCTGTAGAATTTGAAAGTAAATTACAACATCCATTTCCAAGCACGGCATTCATAGGACATACTTGACCTAAAAATATAACCCGCCTGTTAAATATATTGCTTATACATGCAGATCTCTGAATTCACGTCCACATTCCCTTGTGGAGGAACATCTCTGTTGCCTATTGGCTGCAAATTAGCCTCCAAAGATGTTCCTTTACAGGGGAATGCCATCGTGAATTCAGAGGCTTGTACATGTATGACAAAATTGACACTAGTAGACAACAGATATGAGTTCTAAATAAGAGAAAATAATCACTGTGGAGGAGTAACTTTTAAAAAAGGCTTCCAGCTTTGAAGCTATGCTCAAATCACTGTCCTCCACAGTGTTTATTTCCTCTTTTTTTGAACACTGAGTTCATAACTTACAGATAAATTATACAAAGCTCAAAATAAGGTCTTCAAAGCTGAAAACTGTACTCGAAAACACTCCTACATAGGTGCTGTCTGACAGTTATATTGAGGCTTGACTGTATATACCTTTCTCATCAGTAATTAAATGGGGTCCTTGCTTTGAATTCCTACATGTCTTCAAATGTGTGACGTTATTCAGGTCTAACCATACAAATTTTGATGTAAATTTCACTGGTTCAACTGTTGAAACGTGCTGAAAGAAGAATTAAGCAGTAGTCGAAATATGAATACATAATCACTGCGGAGGAGGGACTTTTGAGGAGGGATTTTCGGTGATTATTTATTAACTCTTATTTTGTTTGCTGTGCATATTTAATATACCCTAAGCAAAAAATTTACGACTTTTTGACATTTTGAACAAATGACAATGCAAGTTATATAATGTAGATGTGCCTATACTTTTGTTTTATGCGTAATAATGAAGTCCTGTGTAACTGTAGTACAAAGAACTCAACAGGCAGTTAAATAACAGAACTATAATAATTAAATAATATTTGGTAAGAACAAAAGTTAAAACATAGAAATAGCATATTTCCTCTTTATTTCTGTTTTTTGGCATTTTAACACAATGTTTATTGGTGGCAGCTTTAAGGCGTTTGGATTTTGAGAGCCATACAGGCGCATGTGCCTTTATCCTAATATAGACACATGCACCTATATGTGAGGTGTAGCAAGGGACCATCTCAAAATTTCACTCCAAAACCAACTTTTTTGTTAGTGGTAAATCAACTAAGATTGACAAAATTCAACAAAAATAGATCTGTGCAGAAGAGTGTTAGGTCAATGAGCTTGCAATGGATTGGTTTCTTCAGTACGATCATTGACTCAGTACTCTCCCCTGTAGAGGGTATTTCAAATTTGTCAATCACAAAAGATTTATTTAAGGAACAAAAAAGAAACGCACCTTTTTAGTAATAACAATAATAACTATAATTCCAAGCATACATAAACCAAATACTATTAACCAACGCCTCCAAAATCCTCGGAATACTAGCTGTGCCATACTAATGCCATTGTTTTATTTTGAAATGATTATCTGTAAATAGCAGAAAACAATAAAATGATCCGGGGTTTTAAAATAAGAGCAAATAATCACAGTGGAAGAGTAATTTTTGAGCATAGCTGCAGGCTATCAAGCCTGAAGCAACGTTAGAAAATCCATCCTCCACAGTGATCATTTGCTCTTATTTCAAGCAATATGATCTATAGACGAAAGCAGTCAACAATGGTGTACTTAAAAATAGGTGTTCCGAGGGGTATACTTGCTAGAAATTCAAGCTGTTACTTTCCAGAAACAAAGGTACAGCTGGGTATTTGATCTGTTCTTATGGTATAATCACTTCTGGGCTGAGAAAATGATCTGTTCTGAGCTGGCGTTTTATGGGAAATCAATCTGTTTTTCGAGAAGCTAGAGGAGCTATGGCTGGGAAAATGATCTGTTCTAAGTTGGTAGACTTGTGATTTTAAAAAGTTTCATTGGTTCTAGAATTTATATTTTGACCATATGATTGATATAATTTTTAAACAGTCCACAGTTTTCAAGTGTAATTCACGGTTTTTGGACAAATCTACAAAAAAACTTTCTTCTGCAAAAACATAACTTTTGAGACTACAATATTAAATTCCTGTGAAACGTAGTAATAAGGTATGCTTTCGATTTATTTGATGATGAAGTAGTGATAAACCTCCTAGGATATAATAGAACACATGTCATACCAAGGTATATATCTATTGTATGTAAATTCAAAACAGGCATGACGTTATTTGCATGCAATCATAATAAGAACAAATATAACGGTCCTGGTTTTCTTTTTTTTCTTTTCTAGGCAGTAGTGGTTCAGTGGTTAAGCAGATGTATTCTACAGTAGATATGTACATATATAATAGAAACACATTTTGAAAGCACAAGCCCTAAATCATAGTTTACAAGTAAGTCATCATGCAGATTGTAAAGCTGAAATGTTAAAACATATTTTGTTACTGTATATAATTATTAACTTTATTATATAGTAATTTATTTATTATTATGTGTTTCTAGGATTTGTCACGATCAGTGAAAATAAGAGTAAATAATTGCTGTGGAGGAGTGATTTTTGAGCATTGCTTCAGGCTACAAAGTCTGAAGTAATGCTCAAAAATCCCTCCTCTATGATGATTATTTGCTCTTATTTCAAACACTGATTATTTTTGTATCCCTTAAGTATATACAATAAGGTCTCTATAATATACTGTCAGGGTTTGACTGCCGGTCATCAATGTGGAGGAGAGATTTTTTCCAGAATATTATCTCTCCGCCACAGTGATGACTGGACTGGAAATTATCTCAAGCTCTGTACTGTATAACTTGATAATCCAAAGCACACTCTGCAATGACCTTCACCCTGCTTATGCATTATAAAATTGTTTGTTTTTTTTAGTCAAAATCCTCGAGACCATAGTACTTCCTGTGGCTCAGTGAACAGTGATGAAATGTGCTGATAACATGGCACACTTTATGGTGTTTCAGTTCATGATAAAGTATAATGAAATGTAATCATGTTGGAAAGATATTTGGAGTATAATTCGTAGACGCTGCTTCATCAACTCTGGACTCTGGGCGTTATGTCATCATCAGTGCCAAGGATGTTTCCCCACGTGATCACTTGGTTGAACTTATTGTGTCACTATCTGCACTAACTTTTATTCTACAGTAGCTTCAGTTTCACATTGAGAAATAACTTCTGTTGGGTGAACATTTCGCTTTCTTTTCGTACTTGTTTCACATTCACTTTCAGAAATTGTTTCCGTATAGTCAACACTATGCTTTCTCTTACTTCCACTTTTATTTGCTTCATTTGTTATGGAACTTAGTTCTGTGCTCGACTCATTACATTTTTCAATAACTTTATCTGAGATACGTTCTATATCAATTTCACCTCCACTCTCGCAACTTGTGGGTTTCTCATTATCAACGTTGCCACCATCAAGAACATCGTCATTATCGATGATATCAACGGCAATGTCATTATGGTCATCATTATTGTCTTTACTGGATGAACCTTGAGCTTCAACATCGTTACAGTATGAACTTGATGTAGAAGCTGTAGTTGTATCAACATCATCAATTTTATCATTTTGATGGCTCTGCTGTGAAGGAAATTTCAGTTTCTTATCCACAGGATCCCAATATTTGCGTATTAGAAGTTCTGCCTCAAGAAAATTCTTTGAAGGTTCCATCGTGGTATTCGCCCATTGCACTTTGTAATAGCGTCTTCCATCTTCTCCTAGATAAGATAAGGTACAATCAACAATCATTTTTTAATAGCTTTAGGCCGTTTATGGGTATAACTGGGAGCCGTTAAAAAATTGACGAGTAATAAAATCTCTCCAAACACAAATCTCATATTTTACAACAGAAAAGCACCATTTTGGGGTGAGTCAGCATCCTCGTAAATCAGGAAAAGGGCCATTGCATTCTTCATCCATGTGGGATGACATCGTTTTAGGACAAACTGTTTCAGATTTCTGGTTATTTAGAAGTTTGTGTTTTTTTATATATATACCCCATTCTTATTTTATGATCTTTTGTTTCGGATCCTGCCTCTTCTCACCATTTAAATTACGGATCCTCATCCACAGAGTGAAATTATTTCGGATATCATGGGTTTGTTAGAAATGTTTATCCGGATATTCACTGTTTTTGCCCTGCAATCAAAATTGAGCTGCAGAATACCCCCTAATTAGTGGGTATATTATAGTTGGTGTGAGCGAACTTACATCGGTTGCCCATTTTGAAACAGTTTGATAGAAATTATACAGTATCTACGCAATAGGAACTGGGTATAAAGTGTGTGTTGAAAAGCAAATTAAAAGAACTTTGCAAGTCACGAGTAGTTCAAAAACATCCAGAAAAGTGGAAACCAACAGCATCGTTGATATGTTGAATGTTGATACTGTTTCTTTCAGGGGAAAGAAACACTCAGAAGAAAGAAAAATCATTAACAACAACTAATGAAGCGCCGTCTGTTCCACGGAAGACGTGAGTAGAGCTCGAAATCATACAATAGGTACAATAGGTAGGTTGGCAATAAGAAAACATCAGATTTCGAGAGTAATATCAGAGGCCCAGGGAGGAGAGACAATGCAATTTTTTTTCCTGGAAATAAAGAAAAATCATCAACAACTGAAGCGCCGGCTGTTCCACGGAAGACGTGAGCAGAGCTCGAAATCATACAATAGGTACAATAGGTAGGTGGCAATAAGAAAACATCAGATTTCATGAATAATATCAGAGGCCCAGGGAGGAGACATTGCAAAATTTTTTCCTTGAAATAACCAAAACATTTATAGTATCGCAAAGTGTACATAATAAGTTTACCTTTATCGGGGAAAATTTTGTCAGGGAAAAGTGACAAAAATTTTCCCTGACGAATATATGGTGATGATGACGATGGTAGCCTGATTCGTATAGAAGTGAAAGTTATAAGGAAATTGACCTCAATGACCAAACCAACGTGTTTGTTTTCTCTCTCTACGCGCCACATCCAGGGGAGAAATGTTGGAATCTAGGTTGAACAGATGTTCACTTTATCCATGTTATTTCCTCTCTGTAGCTTACATTCTACATATGTAATTTATATTTATTCAAAAGAAATTAACATGAATACATGGAATAGTATACTGTACATATGTCCATGCGATTTCACAGCGGTAATTCGAATTATGTACTGTGCTATACCTATTTTTGTATCAACAATTTTTTCTGGTATCATGTTTCCATATTGCTGTCTAAATTCTTCTGGCATTAATCCATCATTGCTCTCAGAAGAATCTTCATTTCTCTCCATACTAACGACCAAAAAAACAAAAATCCCTTCAAGACTGTTCTTTGCAAGCAGTTACGTCCGTATAAGATTGGCCCTGATTGTCCGACACGTCACTGTTTGCCAGACGCTGTTCGCGACACGTCATATCCTTAAGCATTTTCTCGTTTCTTGGTAATTTCCCAGACTACAATCTTGGACCATATATCTATGCTTGGACATAAATTATCGATAAAAATCTCAAGGTTCCCCCCCTCCCCCCACTTTCAATGTTGATTTTCTGAAAATTTGAAGCCAACTTGTATTTTTATCATAATTTATGTCCATGATTGTAGATCAACCATTACAACCTATGTCAACCAATCTATGTAGTATAGTATTAGTAATGCATCGATTAAACGGCCCTTTATTTTAAACGCCCCCCTAAGCACTAAAATATATCTTTTAAACGCCCCCTCTCCCCTCCCCAGCAGCAATGCTTACGTAGCAGCCTTATGGTAAGTGTACTACGAATAAATTATCTCTGATAAACAAGACATTTTCTATACACTCCTTTTGATCTGAAAATTAGTTTTATCGTTGGAAACAGCTCCTTTCTCTTCAAAAGTTCCCTT
>JAULBZ010006222.1:0-12582 GCA_032360805.1 Neoturris breviconis
CCTTGCATGCTGGTATATATTTGCTAAATTTACTCATCACAAAAGTGTGATCTAAGATGATTAATTTGTGAATATAAAGTTCAAAATGTTCACAAATTTTCTAGATTGTAAAAATATATCTTCCAGGAAATTTCCCTAATTATCTTAACTGCGGGACTGTCACATTTTTATTTATAACAAAAAATATATGTCATAACATGAGACCACCTATTTCATAGGAATATCTCATATAAATCGATGAAGTCATTATTTGCAATAACTTGTGTTTGAATAATACTTATTGCTTGAGGGAGCATCATTGGTTCTAGATAATTTAGTTTCGGCGATGATTGGTTTAATTTTAGAAATATCTAAGTATTGCAAATATACAATATTGTTTGACGAAGAAAAACAATCGAACTACGTCAAACTTAATAACCGCGGTTTCCCCGCATGAATCCTAAGGGAGTTTTTCCAAACAGTTTCTCGTTCCTCTTTAATATTCCAGTTGGAAAATAGGAACAGAAAGATGTAAGAGGATAAGTTTGGTTTTATAGAATTACCAAAGAATATAATCCCTCGTTTTCCCCCCCTTATTTTACATAGAACAACTAGGCCAAACCAAACATTTTCTTCAACCGCATGTCGTGCGTACTTGCGATTGTGATACAAAGTATATGTACATCTAATTTTCTGGATAACAATTCAAATTTTTGCTTCAATTTATTAATCGTTAACATCTTTTATTAACCGTCGGTGCAAAAGATTAACGGTTAATTTATATATCTTATTAACCTTATACTTATATAAGATATACTTCAACAAAATTGTTTCAAATCATGAATTAACGGTTAATAAACTTTGTTAACGGTGAATCGTTTTTATTAACGGTTAACAAATTGTATTACCAAGTGGTGATTTTTATTAACGGTTAACATAACGTATTAACCGTTAATGCCAGAAAGTTAACGCTGACGCAATTTAATATAATTGGACTTGGCAGTGTCACCTAATGAAGATGACATTGAACTTTTATGTGATCATGTAATTTCTACTATGGAGCGCTTGACTTAAGATACATATGAATTCTGGACATCATCAGACTTTGTTAAACTCTGAGACAGTGCTCGCACTAGTTTAACACTGTTAAATGCAAGACGTGGGGGTAAGTTTAGTATAATTTAACTTGTACCGTTAACCATGTAAGTTACTATTCAGGTAGTTATTCGATTTTTTCATTGTTTTAACAAATACCGTAAAACTATGACAATAAGCTCCCCCGAACATTATCCCTCACCCCTTAATATTTATACATGGAATAAATTCACAGAATGTTGTAAGAAAATCTTTCACTCTTTTAATGATTTTCTCACGTTACATTTGTGAATCTAAGTCCATCGAAGTAATAAGTGCTTCCGTTTTTCCCATCATCGTTGCTTTATCTTTAAATGATTTCCATCATTTCACAGTAAAAAAAAAATTATCTGCTCCTAGCCCATCAAAAAGTCTTAAGAAGCCCATGGCTTATAGTCAGAGTTTTAAAGTATTTTATGTCCGCTTCTCTTGATGCACCTGGCTAGCTGTTTTCAGTAGTATTTAAATTAGCATGTCTTAATAAACGTGTGCGGCCAAAATATCTATGCATTGCAAGCAAAAACTGTGAGCTAGATCTAAAATGCACCCTGTCTCAGGAATATTGACAACCAGTCTGATTTTTGTTGCTAGTGGTACTTGTACTTGAACACATGTTTGTCTCAATGATGCAAAATATTTATGGAAAGTTTCATGAAGTTCTCATTACTGGTTTCGAATGTAAAAACACCTTACATTTAAAGTTAAAAGTGTGACTTCACATTTGTACTCATATTTTGTTTGCTATTTTGTATGTCTACATTAAATTGCAAGTACATACTAACAAAAAGTAGACATTGTATTTTGTAGAACTAAGTTTGCTATTCTTGTTCTATGGATTGTGCTATGGGCATGTTCAAATTATTTAAAGCTCTTATTAGCTTCTATTTGGTTTAAGCAAAGAAATTGCCACACAGTTATTTACAATTTCTGTTATTTTTCTGGTGAACCTGCACGATTAACAATTGATGAGTGGAAAGATGCAAAAAATGACAAGTGGATTGATCAACAAAGATTAAAAGCTATGGATGAGTTAGATAAACAGTTGATTAAGTCACTAAAAGTCACTTATGTTACCGGAAAGGGTAAGAATATTGATTGGCTGCATTGCATTATGACTAAAAGCCAACAATAGCTGGTTATATATAATACCTGTGTCGCTGGTCCTGGGTTAGGCCCTTGTAATAACCGAGTTAAGATATATGTGTAATAATTGATTATTACAATATTAGGAGGCATTATACATATCGATACAATGTTAAACATTAGTGAAATATATAGGTACAAGGAACTATCATGGTGTAAATATGGTATTGAACATTATTTATTAGCTTTCCAAAATACTGTAATCCGATTGGTTGATGAGAACAAAATAAATATCTTATTTTTTTAAAACAGAGGGCAAAAAGTCAAAATAAATTCTGATTGGCTATGATTTGTTAATTTAATTTCTTCAGTGCACAATATACGTATATGTTTTTCGAATTGAGCAAGATTTTTTAATTACTCGATGGCAAAATGTCCATTTTTATTGGCTTAATTTAATTTGAGCTTGATTTAGAAACGATAGTATTCAATTTCAGCAATGACAAAGAATTTGCCATGTTTTTACAAAAGAATCTTTTGAAAATGTTTTGCCTTTTACTCTCCTTAGTGTTTCTTTGTTATACTATTTATTTTGAAACAAATATGAATGTGGGAGAGTTTTCAAACTGACAGTTCAAGTTTGTACCTTTTATTTATAGTTGAGTTCATATAACAATTTTAAATTTTGAAAGAATATTTGTCTAATCATAAATTTGCTATTGCACCTTGTGCTCGAAAAATATGTACTTATTGTAGTATATGATTGTAGATATTATTTATATATGCTCTATTGATTCTTTGATTGATTCAGGGAATAATCACTTGGTTCCTCTCCTTATACCAGAAGACACACTTGATGCACTGGACAAGCTTGCTGACTCCGTTATTAGAAGTAACTCTGCGGTTAGCGAAACCAACAACTTTTTGTTTGCCAGCACTAAGAATTCTGAAGATCATCTTTCTGGTTGGCATGCGCTACATAATGTTTCAGATTCTCTTGCTTTAAAAGAGCCTGAAAATCTGAAATCAACTGCAAACCGTCACAGAGTTTCGACCCTATTTGCTGCATTGGATATGTTGCCATCTGAACGTGACTACTTTTATCGTCATATGGGTCACAGTGAAAGCATGAATCGAAATGTATATCAAGCTCCTCTAGCAATGATGGCTGTAACCAAAGTTGGAAAGCGTTTAATGGACATAGACGAAGGTATTAGCTTTAGTAGAGTTTTGTAGGTGTTGTGTAATGCGATATGGTAACGTTTACTAAGATTATTATACAAATAATTGCTTTTTGTCAGATGTCAGGGTTCTAGGGACAAACATCAAAATATGTTCCAAACGTTTTTCTAATTTCCTTCCAAGCAAGCAACTACCATACAGCTAACGCTGTAGGATTTAATTTCTTCGACCTGTATCTGAAGACTAATTGTTAAGCTTGAAATCATAGTGCTACAGAAAAAAATCCTAAACAGAAAGAATGAAACTTCTGCTCATCTTTGATGGCATAATAAAATTAAGAGAAGATTCCCAGCAGTTTAGCTGTGTAAATTGACTGGCTTTGATAAACCCTCTGTGTTTGAAAAAGCATTGCAAATTTTTTTAATTGCAATGTTTTAGGTGGGGAAACCAGGACTGATGAAAAGATAGTAAATAAAATAAAGAAACTCAAAGTTGACAATGGGGAAAATGAGGGTGATGAAATGGTATTTAACAAAAGAAAGAAAATTATAGTTGACAATTTGGAAAGGCAAGCTGATACAGACACAGTATTTAAGAGAAAGAAAATTAAAATTGACAAAAGTAAGAAAAAGAAAAAAATTAAGGATAAAAGAAAAAAAGTTGTAACTGCAGAATTAGGTATGTTTTTACTAAGATTGTTTGATTTACCGATTGTGCCTCCTTCCATAGTCCTGCTAATTCCTGTAAGTTAACCTGATCTATCAAACTGTTAGATCACAGATTGTTATTAAATAAATGTTATAGAAGTAATTGCTTAAAATCACATAATCTTAATGGTGTCCACCGTGTTAAACATAGTTTTCATAAAATATTTGTTGCCATCAAGCATATATTCTGAAATATCTTAAAAGAAGTAATTTTCGCGGAAAGTAATTTTCGGGATTTTTTTTTTCAGATATTTTTTCTCAATTCGCGAGAAGAAATTTTCGTGAATCAGGTGTTTAGAAAATTTTCGCGGGAATTAATTTTCGCGAATGAGAATGAGAAGATTCAAATTTTTGAGGGGAATTTAGAAATGAAGAAAACATTGGCATTGCATGGACATCTGAATATCTTATGATTGTTGTCATACATTTTGCGCTAATAAATCATCCTCGTTGAATGATCCAACAGTAAACAATAGAAAACCCCCCGAAAATAATAGTGTAATTACAATTGATGATGAGGATGATTAAATATTCTTCTTGCATTCAATACCCGACTTTCTAACCAGTTAAGGCCATTATTACGATCTAAAAATGTTATGTCATCGAATCTGTCAGTTTTATAATTTTTTTTGCAAGAATTAATTTTCGCGAATAGCTGACCTTTGGACATTTTGCGAAAATAAATTTTCGCGAATTGGCACGAAATTTCGCGAATTCACGAAAATTACTTTCCGCGAAAATTACTTCCCTTAAGGTAGATTATATTTTAAGGTTGAATCACAGTCATGAAAAATTCGAAAATGTTCATGTAAATAGTACAAACAGCACCGATAATGATCATGAATATTCAAAAATAATATTTGCCATCAAGTCTGTTTTTGACACATGATTAACCATGTGTGTTTCCATAAGCAGCATCCAGAATAGGCCTAGTTATCATGCAAATCCTATTCGAACAAAGTGAGTTTTTGTCTAGTTGTAACTGTATTCATGTCGTAAAGACTTTAATCTAAACAGTCAAACAGGATCATGAACAGCTAGTCCACATGTTTACAGTTGATTGATGCAAAAACTATTATTATTATTCTCAACGCATTGTTGTCATATACATACTTGTATCTAATTTCCAATTAATGGTGTCATTTTCCTTGTCACAGAATTTAGGTTGTTTATAGTGATATATATTACATAGTTGTATATGTGTGTAGTATGCATGTCTGATAAGCTTTTGTTTCCAGTGGTATTATTAGTATTCACTTGTGAGTTTGGGGATGATTTTGACAAATAGCTTCTACTGGGGTTATGGTGATGAAACTTATGTGAAATAGATTAATAATGCTTTTGTTTTTACTTTGCTATGTAAGTGTTTTTTTACTGCACATTATAAGAACACTGGAATGTTTGTCCAACAGAACTGAGTTAGTATGGCATGTACTTTAGTGAAAAGGTTCACGTATCCAATATCATCCATTATCACTAAGTTAATTTTGTAACCACATAACCTCATAACAAAACTAATTATCGAAGATGCAATGAAAAAGTGAAACCTATACTTTCCAAATTAGAAATACATGTATGTTTGTGTGATTTGCAGTTTATTTGTAGGAAATAGATCTTTGTGGATTATCCCTCAAACATTTTATCTTCATGCATATGCTAAAAATATACCATAACTACGAATACTTTGTTTGCTATGAATAATTTTAATTTCATTTTTTACAATTACATATCGCAAAGATATTGATCTGAAATGATTTGTTAGGATTACGATTGTTTAGTTGTTGTGATTATGGTTGTACTATAATAAATATCTGATGAATATTAAACCATTAAAATATCCAGTCCTTTTACATTGATCTTTGTTTTATATATGCTGTCAGCAACTTACTAATGCAAAACCTGGAAAACGTATTAACCCAGTGGGCAAATTGCTTTAACGTTATTTTGATGACTTCAAACAGTTATTTGCCCACTGGGAATAGATCCATATTTTCCTTCCGTATCAAAAACTTCGACTTTTCATCAAGTGACTAATTTGTAGGGTTTGCTGTGGTAATAGCTGTATTCTGGTACCATTTTGCATTTCCGTGATATTGTATTATGTTTTAAATTATTAGGAAGTGGAACTAATGGATCTGACAGTCAACAAAAGATTTATCCAATCAGAGGTAAATATTTGTATAGTTACTCAATGTACATTTTGGGTTTGTGACCGCGGGACAGACTATGGATTCAGTGATACATAAAGATGAATATGCATTATGTTTTACTGTAGTAGTGTGAAACCGTTTCACTATTTTGCAGTCAGTGTAATAGAGTGATTCAAGTTTTTCCTAGAAGTGGAAAGTAAATTAGAATTTAGGGATATCTAAGATGGGCGCACCGACGTGATTATGGCTTAGGATTTAAAACATCTTTGTGAAATAAGAATGTGCTAATGCTTTTATCATAAAAAGTGTAAGTAGGGGCATAAACAGGTGGTGAGATATAGGTGGTAATTCTGCTCTTTAATTCACACTGTATACTCTTACTGTATTGTTTATTGTTCAGCAAGAGCAAAGAAAAGTATCTTCAGCAACGCATCATTCATAAAGACCAATTCAGACGAACTCGAGATGAGTACAGATTCTGGAGAATCAGATGCAGATGAGGAATATACTATTGAACCTACCGGTTAGTGTTGTCATTTTACTTACGAGATCAGTTATAAGAGTTGAGAAACAGTGATCTTTTATAAATTTAACAAGTAAGAAATAATTGTGGAGCTTCAAATTGTTTACCAAAGTGTATAACCATGACTTTAAAAATATTGTACAATAGCACGGGGCTTTTTGGATAAAAACCTTTTTCACATGAAAGTGGTTTTTGACCAAGGGGCTTCATGTATTTGGCTTTCTGCATAGTCTTTTATTTATTTATATTAACTGAATAACTAATTTTACCTCTACCGTCCATAATAAGCCTTATAAATCCATACATTATTTATTGGAATTTCTCTACTTTCTCCAAATTGTCCAAAGAAAGTAGTTTGCTATTGTTCTTTTTGTCAATGAGGAGTTTATCAGTTAATGTGTCAGTGTCTTTCTTTCAGAAAGAAGAAGTTGCTTGCTTGAAGACCAATCCGACAAATCAGATTCTGATAACCAGTTAGATCTTGTTGATTGCACTTCGGATAAACATACCAAAGAAGTAGTTAGTAAGTGCAAAGTCCTCAGCTTATACAATTTACACCCAAAACTTATTTATTTACTACTTTATTGCATCAAAATTTTGCGGTTCAAGCAAAAAGTGATATTTTGAAAAACAAAATTTTTCGTCTGCAATGTCGAAATTTCAAAAATGTTGCTTCTGTTTACGGAAAATTAATAAAGGAGACTTACAAATGGTAGATAAAAATAAGATAAAACTGATAAAAAAGATTAAACTGTTCAACTTTATTTCGATAGTATTAAAAATAGCGAAATCTCGAAATTTTAATGCAATAAAATATATAATTTTTAGTGTTTAGGGTTCTTCTTTGCCTAAAACATACATTCTGAAGCAAGTAAAAAGCTATTCAGAAAAGATAATTTCCGTTCCAAAAATACCAAAAGAAATATCTTGGGAGGTGTATTGTTCTACACAATGTTCTTCTTTATAGCTCTTGGTCGTAAGAAGTCTGTGTGGTCCAGGAAGACTGTGGAAACTGCTTTTTTTAAAGAATTTGGTTGTTTCATCAAGCGCACTGCAGATTCTCCCATACCAAGTAAGTATTTGTTGTGCATGTGCATGGTACATAGTGTATCTGTATCTGTAATGAAAGAACCATGAGGCGCCTGTTACCCTAAAAAGATTCCTTATAATATTATAATCCTTTGTTGAAAACGCGATTCAATTAAGGTGAAAATACAAACAGGCAGTATTGTAAGATAATAAGATTAACAAATGGAATAGGGTCAGATAAAGACACCAGACGAAACTCAAATTTGCTGGTTTACCAAGTTTCTATTACTCGTTGATGTTTAGTCAACGTAGTAAGTTAAACGTGCTAAATGTTACCAGGTAACAAATAACAAGAATTTTAAAGTTAGTCCCTGATGCACTCGATCCCCCAGAAAAATTGTTATTCCCATACTGGAACGAATTTTGAAGAATTTTTAATTATTAAACATTAGAAAGCTGAATGAAAATGAAAACACTTTATAAATTGTTAACAGAAATACGGGAATCTAATTCGGTTTATGCATTAGACTGGTGCATGCAAGTGGTAACTCAGAATAAGAGCCAAGGCTACATACATACATAACAGTCAGAGTAGCATATTTATCATACTAGCTCTAATTGAAAGCAAAACTAAAACTAATTTTCAATTCAAGCATAAGTAAACCACATTACGTGCAGTAAGCCATTCTGGCCTCTCCAATCTCCACAATGATAAACATATCTAATGCAAAAAAACACAGACTCTTTAAAAAATAAAGCTTGGAATAATTATGTATTCAGTAAAAATGTGACAACTTTATTAGAACGGTTCACATTAATAGGGAGTTATTTTGTTAGTAAATAAGTATTCCTTTAGAACGTACTTATTTCCTAAAGGGGCGGAGTACTTTTTTACTAGTAAAAAGATACTGGGAAGGAGTCAAGGAGTGACAATATTGAATGACCCGTTACTGCGACCCCTGATTACAAATATCATATATCATGTTATGTAAATCAGTAAGCAGCAATTAAATAAACTTTTAAAATTTGAATAGCTGCGTCACTGTATATATATCAAAGAAAACCTAATATTCGATAATTCTGTAAATAACCTTATATCAAGCTTTGAATAATAAATTTGGTAGTTAAAAAGAACGGAAATTATTATGAAAATCAGGCGCTCAACGAAACTGAAATTTCTATTTAGAAGGCCGCATAATAATATCTGGAAATTTCGGCTTCTTTATGCACCTGACTTACTTTAACATTCTGTATTTTTTATCACTTGGATCATTTACTTACTCTCTTATCTACTTTAAAGTTCTTTTTTAGTGGAATGAATAATTATTTTGCTTCAATATTTATTTTTAGCCCGCAAAGCTATGGAGGCATTTGCCAAAAGATTTGATATGAATGTTCGATTTGACATTATACGGAACAAGATTAACAATGAGCGAAGCAAGCACGATAGCATAGTAAAGAAAAGAAAGGATGAGTTGAGCTTATGATGTTTTAGTTTTCTCTGTTACTTCCGTAGAATTGTGGTGGCTTGTGCCAAATTGATTTCAATTGAACCACAAACTTTGTTTACTTAATATAACAATTATTAAGGAATTTTTTAAGACATTTAGAATTAAGACATTTCGTGGAAATTTAATTTCGTTTCGATCATAATGCAAATGAAAGGAAGATATAATTTTGTATGCTGTGTTTTGTTAATTTATCAGATATTGCAAGAATTTCTGCGGAAGGGGTTGAAACAAATTTCACGGAACATATTTTTTCATGGTATTGGCCATTATCCGCACAATGTCGTTTCATGGTTAATCACACTTTTACTTTAAATCCGTGACGTACCGTCAATAGGATTAACTTCAATTTCCCGCTGACGTAACATGAATGAACAACTTTAATATTTTTTACTTTGGAAAAGTCGTAATAACATTTTGAACGTTTTCGAATATTTTAATGACTTTGCATTGTCTTGATAGAATTTGGTAAAACAAGAACAAAATTTAAAGGTTTTATTTTTCAATAAAAATGGAGAGGCGATTTTAAGCAGGAGTGTGATTAATCAGGAATCATGTTTATTTCGTGAAATTTTAAATAAATTAACCTCGCTCGGTTTTTTGAAAAATTTTGAAATCTCCCTGGTTTCACTCGGGAGATTTCAAAAATTTCAAAAACGAACTCGGTTAATTTATCCCAAATTTCCCTCATAAACATGTGATTAATACAAATTAATTCGCCAAAATTCAACTTTTCATGTCGACCAATGACTTTTAAAGTCCACTGATGATTCATTAGTTGAGTATTCTAGTTGACCAACGACTTCTCAAGTGGACTGTTGATTTCCCTAGAAGTGGATTACATCGCACGAAGTGCATATGCAATTATTACATCAATTCTTCCGTGCATATGATATAAAAAAACTGTAATTATCCAATTAAATATGGCAAATCAGAAACTGGCTAATCATGTTGCAGATACAGTTTTGCGCGTAAACGTGGTATAATACATCACACAAACCTCGCTAAAATAAAATATATTTCCATGGTCAGAAGAATATTTTGCTACTGTTGTACTGAATTTCTGATTTAGTGTCGCGAAGAAGATAGGAATCACTAATTAAGCGATGAACCTGTCTACTGTTTTCCTCCGTTTGTACCACTTCAGTTTTATGTCTGAAATCGGCGCGAAATTTCACCCAATCAGATTGCGTGTTCTGACTATACTTTATGATTTCTTGTAAATATCTCACAAATATATTCAACAGTTGACTTGACTTGAGAACTCGTTAGTCGACTAGAAAATTCCATAGTTGATTTTAAACAAATTAATCGACTTAAGAACTCGTTGGTCGACTTAAAGTTTTAAATATCCCAGGCTTTGAAAAGAACTCCTTTATATTTAAACTAAATCGCGTTTCAACTCTTTTCCTACAATCTGATGCTTAAGCTATTTATTTTCATTCACTTTTATTAAATCTTCGTTAAAAGAAATTTGATTAGTTATTATTTTCTATTCGCGCTCCAATGTAATATATATCAGCCAATGAACTGTCTCAAATTTGCGCGCGAACGGAAAATAAACCAATCAAATTTTGAAAATATACCCCACCTTACTAATGTTACGTTAATTTGACGCTGGGTACATCCTCCCAATATCGAATCCTTCGTATTATATATAGCAGGGCCTACCAGGAAATTGGCCTTCGTAACTTTTTCCCAACTTATGCGAAGTGAAGATGTATTCTTCCTCCGTAATTTGCACTGTGTTATATGTAACAAAGGGTGTTTGTCCAAGTTACCGTGTTCAGCAAATGTTCATTTGACTGAATGATTTTTGAATGAAATCTAAAACATTCAAACCGTGGGTGGCAGCAAATGTTAAGGCCATTCTGTATATAGATTTTAACACTTCGTTTGTGAAGTGGGGTGAACTTTGATTGGTTTATTTTCTGTTCCCAAATTTAAGACACTGGCTAAAAACGGTCGTACGGCCGATATACGTCCGTATGACCGTTTATAGCCAATGAAATACCTTACATTTGAACAGAAATTAATGAAGTTTCCTTGACCACACTATCGACAGTTTTATGTACTTCTTTCAGCGGACTAAACCTTTCTGTAACGAAAAATGTTTTTAAAAGAAGGTTTTTATTATGTTATATGAAATAAAAACATTGACTCGTATTGATCTTCGTGTCTTTCTTCTATTCTCATTCTATTCTCTCTTGTGTTGACGCTATGCAATTAGGTACTGGAGATCACAAAAGATAAATATATATTTCAATGTGGTTGCGTTGTTATTATAAAAAATGTTTTGCAGATTAATTTCGTCGCGAAGACAGAAATCACTGAACAAAGCTGAAAAAGCCAATCAGAATAATTTTCTCTCTGGAACGGAAGGATTTTGGAAAATACCCCATTCCGCCGAAATTTTTTAGCGTGGGAACGGACCTTAAACTCTCGTATGTGAAGCGGTAGGAGGGTAAAAAATAATCGATGTCACGAGGAATAGTCTGACTCACTTTGCGAGTCGAAAATGCCTATTTTCAGGGCGGCCTCGTTTCCAGCTCTTCTTGCCTTTGAAAAAAAGAAGGGCCGGCCGAGGCTGTATTTCAGGGATGAAACATTCGAAGTCCAGATCTCTAGAATTATCGCTTAATTTTAAGCCCGCCCCCATTAGAAACCGTCGCTTCAGTCAATTTTCTGTCCTGCCAAGCGGGCATTAAAATCCCCGATCTCCAATTTCTGTTAAATTTCGTATTAACGTGTAAAAATACCAAGCGGTCACGTGAACAGGTCGAAATTTCTTGAAATAGTATTTGATATTTCGACTTTTACAAAGAATTGCAAAGAATAAAATCAGTTAAGTAAAAGCGTTTCACAAACTGACTTGATCATTGCATAAACATACAATCTTGTTCCCAGGGCTTCTTCTCTATTTACGCTTATCCGATATAAGCGCAAAAGAGAGAAGCCCTGAGAACGAGGTTGGTAATGTGTATCACAGAATTTTAGGTATTGCAAAAAATGTGGTGGTGCCCAAATATCCCCAAATACTGCAATTTATATGTCACCTAAATGAACCTTCCAATGATAGTATATATTTTGTGTCTCCTCAATAGCACAGACGGATATTGCATAACATTAGGGAGACACATATCAAAGTTATCATAAGTGACATATGTGGTCCAGTGGCACACTTCCAAGGTTCAACGCTACTGTTTGCAAATTGAGGTAATTCGCAGTTTTTCTGTTATTACAATAGAAAAGAAAATGGGCACCAAACGTAACTATTTATTGTATGT
>JAULBZ010006223.1:0-12581 GCA_032360805.1 Neoturris breviconis
AATAATTGTAAAAGGAGAGTCACAAAGCGAACATGATTTCTTTATTTCTTTAAATGTCCACTGTCTGAATTGTGTTACAAAAAAACAGTGAAGGGTAGAACGCGTATGCTGTTGTCGAGTTATTTAATTTAAGTTTCTTATCCCAAAAAGCAGGAATAATTTGTAGTAGTAAAAGTTTCTTAAACGTTTCTAGTACTAGTTTTCTTATAAACCGGTTTCTCGATTTACTACAGTTATCGTCAGTTATATTTTTTACTAGATTTAACAACGTTAAATTGTCGGGTGTTACTACATTTGACGGCGTTACAGGCACAACATGTCCCCCTCACACTTCTCAGCAACCATTTCGAAATGTTTTTAAATTCTTGGCCTAACTGACAAAAATTTATATCTCGTACATTTATTTGAATTATGTTTTGGTACATTCGAATAAGCATCTCCGAATTGAAACTGCTGAAATATGGTAGACTACTTATGCTAAATGATTATCTTTAAGGCACATACGTAGGGGCCATCTTGAAGTTTTTCATTCTGTATTTTCTAAGGATAAAATTTTACCAACTGTGAAATAATAATTATATGGTTTTATTGTTACAGCATGTTGTTCAATGTGTGTTTGTGGCAATCAAAAGTATTGGTAACATCATGTTAGTTACTGTTCTCTTTCAATTCCTATTCGCTGTTATTGGTATACAATTGTTCAAGGTAAGACTGGGCTCGAAATTAGTGCAAGTAATCCCTGTGAGAGGGAGTATAAAATTGTATCAAATTTTTTTTTTGGAGAAATCTCGTTGTAAAAAGCAGATATTTTAGCAGCTAAACTTTTTTACATAACTTTTGAATGAATGGCTTATATGACTTCAAATTTTATGGCTTTTCCTACAATTTATCATTTTTATTTTTTTTGGTAACTAGGGATAATTTTCCCCTAGCAACCATATTTTTGACAGGTAGTAAAAAAATAAAAAATCTTTTGCTTGAATATTATATAGTTTGGAAAAAAAATTCTCCTAAAGATTTTTTTTTCTGCACCACCTGTTTTCCCTTTTATGACGTCATCATGTATAATGACGTCATCAAAAAAAATATTTTGCTAAAATGTTAATTAAGTGTTGATCTAACTTTCTGGAAAGTTTCAACACTACAGCATGGTTCCATCAAAAGTTCTGGAGGGGGGGACACTTTGTGCCTCCCTCCGGATATTCAGAGCCCTAAAAAGCCCAGCCTGACCATGACATTTTGCTATACCAGTTAATTTTAATGACGTCAATAAAAATACTGATGCAAGCAAAAAAAAATTAATGTCTAAATGTACAATTTTTAATGGACTATATGTGCGCAAAGTTTGAAAGCTCAACCATGAACCGTTCAGAAATTATAGAGGTAGGGGGAGGCTCTATGAGCAATACGGAGCCCCTCAAAGGTCTCTGGTAGATATAGGGTTAATAGCAAAACGTTTTTGCTCTCTGATTTGTGAAAGCCGTTAAATATTAAATATTTAAGTGTATTTCACACCTTCTCCACAGTTTAGTGTTGATTTTACATGATTTAACTTTAAACATCAAATTACGTAACACTATTAACATTTATGACGTCATTCTATCATTTACACACCAGAGAGGACATTTTACAAAGCAGATCCCTTGAAAATCAAATGACGTCATATGGACAGGTATGATGTCATACACCAAATTTTTAATTGTTTTTTGTTGTGTATTTTATTTGTGTCAAAGTAGCAACCGGAAAAATGGTTAGTGAATTATGAATTATGTAGGGGAGCCCTAGGGGAGCCCTTCCTCCTCCTTTTTGCACGACAAATAAACCCATAATAATTAATAGGATTACACGTTTTATATCTTTATAAAAAAAAACGTTTATAAGAACATTAGGCTGATATTTTGTCAAAAGTTAAGAACATTTCAGGCTGGAATTCTTAATTTTTTTAAGAACAAGGATAAATAATATGCGTGGTTTTTATGTTGGTTGGTTATGTATCGATCGAGACAATAAGACTCGCAGTGTTTGGTTGTAAGTGTTCTCTAACTAAGGAAATAATTAAGGACATCTTAAGAACATTTCAGGCTCAATTTGAAGAAAAGTAAGAACAACGAGCTGACGAGTATTTGACGTGTTCTTATAAAAACAAAGTCGTAAAATATAAGTGCAAAATTTAGAACATTTGAAGTATCAGGATGAAGGTAATAAAATAATTTCGAACGGGGAAATTGATTTTAAATCACAAATTGACTTCACTTCAAAACCTTCACTGCTGTTATCTCAAACCTAGAACCTTACAAAATAGATGATAAAAATGAATAGAAAAAGTTAGGGTGGAATCAATCCTCATTCGTAACTCCGTGGAAAGGATTCCTACAAAAGGTTTTTGTGTGATGAAATGTGTGGCTTTACAACCTTAATAAGCCTCATGGGTGGAATCAATCCTTATTATAACAACATATATTTGCTCAAAACAATTAAGTATTCTACGGTGTTTTGTTGCGTTTTTCGTATCAAAGCGTGATCGGAGCTACCACAAATTCATAAACAAATTGGCGCAGTTTCATCAGTCGTATGTATTACACAAGTATTTTGGTACAAGAATTAACTCCAATAAAAATATCTACGTTCTTTTTACCATAAAGAAGGTCTAACTAAGTTTCCACGTTAACGTATACCATATCGAATCCGCCATATTTGTTTATATTTATTGTGGTCTTACGGGACCACAGTTAAAACGGTCGGTACCGTCAAAACATAAACAAGGAAAAGAAATGCTTGCAACAATGGTACAGGTAAGTTAAATTCTCAACAAAATCAACAAGTCATACCCATCATAATAGCAGTAGATTCTTTAAACAACTGTGCACAGGCGTATATGTTGTATGGCAGGGTCTAATATTGTTTATATAACTTCAAATCATCTGAGAGTAACGTCGCAGAAAGTCTAACAGTAACGTCGCATAATATCTTCTGGTAAAACATGATTTTTTTGTCTCTATATTATATACCTCCTGTCTCTATGAAAATCATAACATATTTCTATTTTTTTCTATTTACTCTTTATCTTTCTTAGAAACAAATTACAGTGTGGCCACAATTAAGTTAGATTACAATATAATACTATCTTCCCGGAACAAATTTACATAGTACTTAGAAATTGTATAGTGCATATTCTATTCGCAATAAAATTCTAATTAAGACCTATATTAAGAACGTCCCAGTCGAAACATAAATAATAAATTCGTCCCCTGTCGAGAGTATTTTTAATATTCCCTAACTTATGCATCCAATACCATGACTTTAAAACAATAAACGTTTCTTCCATTCACATTATTGTGCTGTAATTTCGTCTACTTACCATTAGTTAGCTAAAACCACATCAGACACTCGCTACATGCATTCAATTAAAACGCAAGCTTTCTTGATCGCTGTAAAGCCCATAATTTTCACAAAGCTGCCACTGCAAACCACATGTCCATCTAACTACCATTAATGATAAGCATATATCATTCTAAATACCATCCCTGAAAACCACAATCTCCCTACATACACACAATTACCAACAAGTAGATATCTCGCCACACACCAGTACTAAGAAGCACATACTCCTATGCATTCTATCATGAGCAAGCCTATATCTCTCTGTACGTACCATCAGTGCCAAACACATAATCCTCTACATCCTATCACTGACTAGCACATATCCCTGTGCATACCATCACTGACAAGCACATAGTCCTCTACATCCCATTACTGACAAGCACATGTATTTCTACATACCATCATTGACAAGCTCATAGTCCTCTACATCCCATCACTGACAAACACATATCCATGTACATGCTATTACTAGCTATATACCATCACTGATAAGTACATATATTTCTACATCCCATCACTGACAAGCGCATGTTCTTCTATAAACCATAACTGACAAGCACATAGACATGTACATGCTATCACTAACAAGCACACATTTAGCTATATACCATCAGTAACAAGCTCATATATTTCTTCATATAATAACCGTTATGCGCAACATATCTTTCTCCATACCATCACTGACAAGAGCATATTCCCCTATTTCCCTTTATTGACAAGCACATACCTTTCTCCATACCACCACTAACAAGAGCATATTCTCCTATTCCCCTTTATTGACAAGCACCTATATTTCTCCATACCGCCACTAACAAGAGCATATTCCCCTATTTTCCTTTATTGACAAGCACATACCTTTCTCCATACCACCACTAACAAGAGCATATTCTCATGTTTCCCTTTATTGACAAGCACATACCTTTCTCCATACCACCACTAACAAGAGCATATTCCCCTATTCCCCTTTATTGACAAGCACATACCTTTCTCTATACCACCACTAACAAGAGCATATTCCCCTATTCCCCTTTATTGACAAGCACATATCTTTCTCCATACCACCACTAACAAGAGCATATTCCCCTATTCCCCTTTATTGACAAGCACATATCTTTCCCCATACCATCACCAACAAGAGCATATTCCCCATCACTGACAAGCATACATCTCTATACTACATCACTGACAAGCACACAGAACGTTATTGCTGTCTATTTCACATCAAGCTATTATTCCCTTGGCTAGGGCAACCTTGGTAGTTTGATTTTAGAGGAAGTTAGGACTTGGTATTTGGAGAAATATGCTAAAATATACAGGTCATAATGTATATTTTGCAGACTACACCATCTGGGAAACATTGTGCATACACCAATTTTTTAAATTGCTTTTTGTTTATTTTGGAACAAAGTAGTAACTGGTCACCGGTCACGTTTCTGGTGGGGACGGCTTTGTTAGGCCACGACCTTCAGAGCCCCCAAAAGGCCCAGCCTTAATTGGGTCAAACCTATTGCATACGTTTTCTTCTTTGAAACTGTTACCCCTATCTAGACTGTGGGGAGTCTATTTGATTCCCCTGTACTTAACGTAATTAAGGAGGGTTTAGTAATTGGTAAAGAGAGTATAAATAGCTAGAAATATTGCTACTATTAACGCAATTAACTAATATCATTAAGATTTTGGACATCTATAGTAATAAATAAGAAACTTTGAAGAAGAAAAGAAATCTAAATATTTTTAGTCAATTATGACGTCATATCACTTGTGGGCAATAAATGGGCCAAAAATATTGTAAAATGGCCGGGACTCAGATCTGGATCTTTCTTAGCCATGAATATAACCTCAGAATGATAGTACTGCAAGTACGGTATATATCCAGTATTGCAGAATCAGCATTTTTGTGATAATTTTGATGACGTCTTAATTGAAAAATGCTGATTTTGCAGATTTGAGAATATGATATTACCAGGGCGAGCTCTGTCTCGCATACAGTACTTGCAGTAGTATCATTCTGATATAAAACCCATGGTTAAGGAAGTTCCAGATCTGAGCCCCAGCCGTTTTACTATATTTTTGGCCCAAATATTGTCACGAAGTGATATGACGTCATAATTGACCAAAATAAATTTTATATATTTTTTTCTTCAAATTTTCTTACTTATTATCATACTTATTATCATAGATGAATATTTCCAGCTATTTATATATTTTTTAATAGTTATTAGACCCTCCTTAACTACATGGAGATGGCTTATATGATTAGAAATGAATGAATGAATGGCTTATATGACTAGAAATGAATGAATGAATGGTTTATATGACTAGAAATGAATGCTTATACACAGATATGGCTTATATGACTAGAAATGAATGGCTTATACATAGATATGGCTTATAGGACTAGAAATGTTAGAACATTTGCTCTTTTTCCTTATTTTTTGATCCTCAGTTTCTTATAAAGTACTTTCTCATATATATATATAAAAAATGTATTTCAAAAAATGTATTTCAAAAAATGTTTCAAATCGTCCCACACGAATCCAAAAGTGGTTAACATTTAGTTAACAAGGAGAGTATCCCAGTGTTCAAAGGGCATTCAAAGTGTGCATTCGATGTTGTTTTACCATCTTTACTGGTTGCTCATATTGATCAAGATTTTGTCGCGTAGGATTTAATATTTCTTTGCGGTGACTTTTAATAATAAAGGTGACACAAATGTCGGTAAATATCAGAGGTGCTGTTAATTATTTTCTGTATTAAAACACTACACTTAACACATTCATTAATTCAACTGCATTATTAGTTATGCTCGACGTTACTGCACCAGCAAATTAATTACTGATCAAAAACTTACCGCTTGTTGTAAAAGAAAACAATCAACACATGGCTACCATGTATTAAAGTCTAAACAAAGATAATCATCATTAACCAGTAGAGAGAGTGAATATACGCTGGGTTTGGGGTAAACATCGAACACCACTCCGTTAAAATACTCTTCTTTATACACCTCTGAAAAAAAAAGAAAGCGAGAAAATCGAGTCTTTTGTGCTACATACCCCTGTTGACCACAAATTGCCATTGTCTTTTCTAGGATCTTGTAGCTTTGGAACAGCTCTTTGATGTAAGTCTTCAAGCTGCAAATGTAACTCGTGATTAGTCTGCTCTGAAACAACAAGTTGTCTTTGTATATCGTCAAGATCATCATTTAACAACGCTAAAGCACCGTCTTTATCATCGATAACTGGTTGGTGATTTTTAATGAGCTGTTTTATCGTTAAGACCCTGTGGAATGATATCATTTATAAGCCATTGTCTTAATCTTATCCCCTTAGGCTTCTTACTACTTATAATAACATGCAGGACACCATAAATTGATAGAAAACTATCTGTGTCTTTTTTTTGAAGTGATTTTTTTTTTACGAAGTGATTTTTTTTTTTGCGAAGTGATTTTTTTTTTACAAAGTGATTTTTTTTTACAAAGTGATTTTTTTTTTACGAAGTGTTTTTTTTTTTTACGAAGTGTTTTTTTTTTATCACAAGTGAAATTATTACATGGCACTAATGTAAAAACAACCCTTTTATTCAATGGTCCACCACTAACCTGCATACAAGAATCATTACACATTGTAATGATGATATCAGCCTCTCCATTTGACCATTTCTCTTTGTTCATGAGCGATTCTTTTGTAATGACATCTGTGTTCTGATGAAAAAAAAGTATACAGAAGAAAGAGTAGAAAGAGCTAATTTGAAGAAAGCACGAGAAAAAACCTTTTCTGTATATGTACATACCTCCCAGTATAAATATACGTGAATGATCAAAATGTCGCTTCTTTGCAAGATTGATGAGATGCCAAATTTAATAATAAAAGACGTTCTTGCTGCGCACTCACTCACCCGCCCCACCCCCGAACTTATCGCGTTTCGCGCTCAACTATTGCGATTTTTGCTTCTGCCACAAGAATGCATGAAAGGCTAATTCTAATCAAATTATTGATTAAAATTCAATTAAAAGGTTCATTTGATTTGATAATAAAGAGTAATACAATGAATATTCATTCTGAAATGATTTCTATCCGATAGGTGTGAACATAAACTTATTTTTTATATAAGTAACTTGACTTTGAACCTAGTACTAGAGTTGTTTAAAAAATACCTTAAAATTGATAATAAAGTTGCTTAACGGTTGCATAGCAGAAAATCGACCAATATCGAAGATTATCATAAAAACCTGCTAAAACATTACCCGTGCTCGCCTATATTATCTAATACACTAAGCAAATATTTACTTTACTGAATATAAACGATTATCTTATATATTACAGCAACTCAAAAATAATTTGTTGCTTGTTCAAATGATTGCTTCTACTAAAGTTGCTTAGAAATCTGCAAGATTTTAGTACAATTGCTTATAAACGGGTTGCTTATAAAAAAGTACGCGTGTTTATATGAAAACGAAGTATTGGCTGTTCAAATTATATCTTGTTACAATGCAATAACTTTGTGCAGTGCTCTGCACAAAAATAAAGTTATCACATTGCAAGTTTTCACATATTGTTAACAATTATTTTTTAATTCTGAGTTCTGTGATTTACTGTAATTCTATTAAAATGCTCAATTCTAATTTAGCGAATCGGAGAATACATATCAATTTTTGCGAACTTTGAAGTTCTTGAAAATCACGGAGAAAGATAAAGTTTTGAAAAGTATTACTTTATTGTAAGAAATCTTACCTATCTCATATTTTAAAAAAATACATTTTGTGAGGATATAGCGGCTTAAACCTGGCAAAGACGAATGCACATATATGACTGTCAAAGATTAGTGAATGTTTTTTATTGTTATTTATCGAAATAGGGACATTAAATTTAAAAGATCATGATAATCCATCAGGATCACCTTCATTCTAAAAAAAATAAAGTCCAGTTTACTATGCTTTACTAAGCTAGTTGTAACCAATAGTGTAACGTACTTCTAAAAGGTAACACTTACAAAAAACAAACATCATCATATTAATGATCAGTTTGTAGGTTACTCTACTTCTCTCTTGGAGAGAACAACCATTAGTAGGCTCAAATTTTGTCTCCTTGTACGCCAAGTAACTTTAGCATTTCGGGAATATATAATTATTTTCAAGGGAAGAAATTAAGGCTACAAAAATTGCTAATTCCGAGGAAATGATATTCATGCTTTTTTAAGTAGGAGTGTAATTTTCAAAATACATTTTCGTGATTGATAGTTGGAAAGGACAAATTTATACGTTTTTTATTACTTAAATCTTACGATAAACCACTGAAAGTTAGAAGTTTTTTTTTTTTTTCCACAATTGACTCGTTTTTCTTGAATTTTGCAAAATTTATTTTCGTGATTAAAAATAAAAAATATCTTCCCAATAAAATTTTAAAGTTAAAGTTAAATTTTCTTTAACGTAGCCTGCCAGATGGTGATGTTTTCTGGCCAAACATCCATATCATTCCGAATTTTAAATTGAAAATTCTGGCAAAAGTATTGAATTGAAACATTTCGTTTATATTTATTTATTCAGACTTTTAATATTGTATTACAATCAGAAAAGCAGAACTACTAAATAATCCAGAACCAGCCTTGAACCCAGCGCTTCTTCTCTCTTTTTACCTTAAGACGAGAGAGAAAGAAAGCCCCGGCAAGCATTAGGTCATGTGATCAAAGATTTACTTAAATTTACTTTAATTTACTCAAATAATGAGTACTTAGATGTCATTTCCATGACGTAGAAATCATGCTAACGTGTTAAAACAGTCATAATCATTTTTAGTGCTAAATATAACTAAGCATGGCATACTGAAGAATACCAGCGAATGCTAAAGCTAAGCATGCATCATAATTTTAAAAACAATAATCATTATCATTATTAAATCACATCGACGAAGGAGTGTGATTTATTAAAACGCAACGCTGTCTCTCTGGCTGGCTGGCTGGCATCATTTTTTTGCATAATGACGTAATGCAAAATCTCGTTTTAAGGTTAGTTTCGGCTAAAATCTTCCAATAATCTAATATCGGAATAATTTGAGAAAGTAAATAGGGAGATTCAATCCACCCATTACTTTTCGATTTGTATATTTTTGAGACAAATCGGGGAAACGAAACGTCGCCCTAAAATTCGAAATGAAAACAGAAAGGTAAAAGGTATGATTTTTATTTATTTTAGTAAATAAAACATATACAACCAATCATACTCTCAAATGTTTACCATGTCACCTAATACTTATCAGGTCTTTCTTTCTCTCCTGTTCTCACAAATTTAGGATCGAGGTTGATCAAGAACAGAATTATTGTGATGCTGAAGTAGTGTCATATTTTTTTCTCTCTTTAATCTCTACACAACACTCACGGCGATGTGAGATCGGATTATCCGATTAACCAGATTATTAAGGATAATAAAAATGCATATATTATGGGATTTAAGAAAAGTACACATTGAAAATCCGATTTTTTAGAAGTTCTAATTCCAGATTGACGTGAGTGTGCAAGTGGTGTAAATTTGTAAGCAGATTTTAGCTCTGAAATCGACATTTTAAGCATAATTAGATAAATAAAAAACTCGATACATTTGTTGCATTACGCAAACAAACGATTAAATAAATTTGCACAACATTGTGACATTATTATTATTAAATTATTATTCAGAAGGTTATTTATCTCCCTATTATATTTTTTAAAAATCGGCATCACACTTTTGTGACTTTTTACCCCCTGTATCTTCTAATACCTTCACATGGATTAACAAATTTCTGGGGGCACCCTACCATACAACCATTGCAACATATTTCACCAACAATCCTGTTTTATGTTGTATCAACATAGTGAGATGGTTTGCTTTGCTCTCAAAGGTCTCCGAAGATATTTATCTCCCAACGTAATACAATACGGAATGTGGGCTCTTATATTCCCACATTGGAATTGTGAATTCCAATATATGGCAATACATAATTAAAATACGGGAGATATACGCGGACCGCATTCCATTCCGTATTCCACTTTTACCTTGCGTTTAATGTGCCACTCGGGTTGCCACTTATGTTTATTTTTCCAAAAATAACAAACATGTAGCGAGTAGAAATAACCGGCGAGGGAGGAGGGGGGAGGGTGGGGGGATTCTTCTAAATTTATTAAACATGGTGTTGGAATAAGTGCGGTAGAAGGGTTTCTGCTTTTATTACATAAATATAATAACAATTGTTGCTAATTTATTATCGCTAATCCCACGACGTCAATTTCTACCAATGGAATGCCTTCATTTGGATTCCGCGCGGAATTTTACGCTAATGAAAATCCAGCTTTACTTTGAACGTTTATAATAGCGAGTCAACTGCGCTATATTATTGTTGATTTCTTAAAAGTTAATACCAGTGTAGGGGCTGCAATAAGAGCGAGGTAGGGTGAGTGGCGGAGAATTTTCCGTCCCGTACCGCTTATCTGAAGCTGCAGATTATACGCAAGAGTTATGTATATCAATATCTCATTTTATGTGCTACTTGGATGGATTCTTCTATGGCGTTTAGTAAAATTATTTTCATTTTCATTTCGTCGTCTAAGCAAAATCTTTTTAAACATAACATCTTTCATTCCTTTTCGAAGCTGTTTATTTCTCCAATAATAACAAAATGGATTTACGCAAGAGTTGGTATATCCACACAAAAGAAAATAATAATTAAGCTTATAAGTAATTGAAAGAGAACGGAGATCATACTCAATATAGTGGCAAACAACTTGCGCAATTACCAATCCTAGATAGGGTGTCCATGCCAAAATAAATAGGAAAATAAGTGTATATATCATTCGAAGTACTTTCCAATGTTTTTTAAGTCCATGTGTAACCGAAACAGAACCACCTTCATTTTGATTTGAATTAATTCGAATTTCTTTATCTTTAACAATCTTCCACGATTTATGGTAACAATAAACTTGAATTACAATTATGCAGAAAAAGAAAATCGGACCTGCAAATGAATACACAGCAATTGTCTTTGAAAACAAAAAACACCCTAACAAGGGTCCAGATAACCAACATGCAATAACAAGATTTCTAATCCTGTGGAATGTCATATAGACATTGTAATTGTTCAACTTCGACATATGTATATATCTATCATAGCTAATAAGAGCTAACATAGGCATAGGACATACACAGTAGTGGGAATAAACCATCATCAAAAATAACCAACACATGCATTCTACGTTACTTGCCATGAACACCAAAACAGATAACATCGTTTGTAAGTAAGTACAAACTATTATGTCAGTAATTGCTAAACATAGTAACAGGTAAATAGAGCGTGTTCTTAATTCTCGATAGAAATATACAGCAAGCATTACTAAACTATTACCGATAATACCAACAATACTGGTAAAAATATTCAACGTGATGAATATTATGGTTTCTGTCTTTGTAAATATTGGCGGTGAAAGCATCGTGCAATTAATTGACATTTTGATGGCGTCGATAAGTTTATTAGCGGTTCAATATTTATTTAGAGTTTCTTTTGCGTTCAAGAAAGCTGATAGTGAAAGAAAAAATGTATATCATTGTTAGAGAAAGTTTTGATAATTTTGAGGTATAAAATAATTCAGTGGGCAAGAACTTGTTCAAACTCCGTAGTAAAGACACTAAACGACGTTGTTCTAAATGTCTTTACTGGGGACTTTGAACAAGGGTTTTGTCCATTTAGAGATAAGCAGATGTGTAAAGAGTTGATAATCATTTCTTTATTACAAAACTGTCACAGCGTGAAATACTACTAAATACGGTCCTGTATAATCCCATATAAGGACTGCGCCTTGCCATATTTGAAATAAATAACAAATAATAAAGTGATCAATTTCTATCCCTTCACGTGCAATATATATCTAAGTGATCAATTTCCATCCTTTCACGTGCAAAATAAACGTTGGCTAGATAAACTCTAACTACTTACGTACACACAATTCAAAGGTACCTAATTACAATTATTCGTAGCCTAACGACTCATTAGTCTTCTGATTAGGTACCTAATTACAAGATACTTAATTACCTAATGAGTACTTAATTAAGCAACATTTTCTTTTTATAAAGGCCGTTTTCCATTCGGAGGTTTTTACTGCCCGGGCGGGAAAATACCGCGCGGAATTTATTTCGAGCATGCGTATTTGTGAAAAAATCTCGATTTATTCACAAATACGCA
>JAULBZ010006225.1:0-12580 GCA_032360805.1 Neoturris breviconis
TTGTTTTTCCTACACCAAACCCTCCTTTGATGAGTTTGTGTTTCACAGGATTTACAACAACATTAACTTGCTCGTCAGTCAGTTGAATTGTTACATTGTGATCATGTAAAAAATCAGAAGGCGATACGATTTGTATCGAAGTTTTTGCCATGAAACACGTTGTTTGACCAATAATCTTTCTGAAATTTGTTTGATTTTCCTGCAGCTTGTTGCACCTACATTGATTCCTTAGAAATGGTCTCAACTCATCCTTAATCCAACAGCTAAGTTGTTCCTTAGAAGCGAGATGTTCCTTAGTTAGTATGTTAGGAATGCATCGAGCGCATAAATAGTTCACTTTAGCAATTCCATCATTAAGACTACTATTGTCTAAATTTGTTGCGCATACAATATTATGAATTTGTATCTTTGAATCGTTCGTGTGGTTTGCCAATAAAAAATCTATTAGCGTAACCATATCTTTAGAATCTTCATTACCATTATGAATTTCATTTGTGATGTCAAGCAGATGATCACTTTCGGTAACTCGGATATTCAAAATGGAGTTCAGTTCTTTATTAAATATTGTTATCCGATTATCAAATTTACGATGATTAGTGAGTGTATCCAGATTGCATATTAAATCAGAATGTTTTCTGCCATTATAATCGACAAAGATTAATCCTCCCTGGTTGCAAGTTGTAGGTAGCACTTCTTTGAACATTTGCGCAATTTCTTTAGTCTTGCTCACTGTGAAATCCATGTAAATCGAGGGGAAAATCACCCATTCGTTCAAATAATCATTACCATCTTCTATTAGATTCGTTTCGGCATATTTATCACAGTCTGATAACCAATTATCAACGGAGACAGTTTTGGTACTTGCTTCAGATGAATAACAATGTTAGTCTTGAATGTCTTTTCTTGATTCATCCATTTCAACAATGAACCATCTTGATCATGAGAAGTAATTGTCATATTCAAATTTTGTATGTTGTGTGTTACGTGATCTAAAATGATTGAATAAAACTTTATTTCTCATTATGTAGTAGTATTAGCATGATTCTAGTCCATTGGAGATTCTACAGGATAAAGTGGGAAACACTTTGGGACCACTCCAAGTGTTTGAACTGCTCCAGATTCAATTATTTTCAAACATACTTAGGGTGAATGGAACGCGCTCAATGTTGAACATTCTAAATGCTCTACCTCTTAATTTTGCAAATGACAAATCGTTTCGGAATTAAAAACATATTTTACAACTGGAATTGCTTTTTTCACGGGTATTTATTTTCGCGCATGAGCAGTTTTATGATTTTCCACGGATATTTAATTTCGTGAATGAACAATCATAAGATTTTTCGTAAGTATTTAATTTCGTGAATGAGCAGTTTTAAGATTTATAGCGAAAATGTAAACCTGCAAAAAATTATACCCTTAAGGTACTGGCATTCTGGGACAACCTAATAAGCAGCAGGCTGTGTACGAACATGCTAACCGTGCAGCAGAAACAGTTGAGCAGTAAATTGCCAGGTTGTCACAGCAGACTGTGTACCAACATGCCATTCGTGCAGCTGAAACAAGTGCAGAGACATCTGCAAGGTTATTACAGCTTGCTACGTACCTGCATGATGTTCGTGCTGCTGAAACAGATCTACAGAGGCCATCAAGGTTGCTTAACTTAACCTTATTTATGCTGGGGTTTTAAGAGATTAATTCAGCCGAGTGGATAGTGAATGTAAAGACATTTTTTCAAAGGGTCGATTTTATTTTGATTGGATTGAAAAAACTGAATTAAGGAAGCTTTTGTAACACAGATTCTTTATGAAATTTGAAGAGAGCGAAATTAGATCCATTATTCTCCGTATTTGAAACACTCGATACTATGACTCGGAAATTCTCACTTTCAAACACCTGTTTCTCTTGGAGGTGTTTCTTCAAATAATAAACCAGAAACACACAAATCTCTCTAGTAAATTTATAGGAGCCAGTTAGAAATAAAGACACTACAACAATACTTACCTTTAATTTATTTTTCCCTTGTAAGTCTGGTTAAATCAATATGGTGCCATTTTGATTTGAAGACAATTTTTTTTTAAATAAATTATGACGTCATCAAATATTCTAAAAAATCCCTTAAACCAAAAAGACCCGGGCTTTTAGGAGGTCTAATAACCCGGGTGGGGGGGTACAATGTACCACACCCCAATAACTTTCAAATTACGGCTCCGCTTTACTTGAAACTTAGTCACAATACACCCCAGGCTCTATTATCCAAAAATTTAATAAAAGTTTGCAAACATCATCATTTCATGCAGAATGTGAGTATCCAACCACAGTAAATTTAGCTAGAACATATTGTTCTTTTTGCTAATTACAAATAGTTTTCCAAATATTACTGGGTCCGTTTTCAAACATTATTTGGTCAGCAGTTTTCAAATACAATAACGTTAAAAGTCACCAATATTGGGACCAATAAGATTAGTGGATCAGAAGTTATAAAGAAATTTCGGGGGTAAATAGGGTTAACTCTATTTCTACTGGAAGGGCATAATGTGGTTCCCCTTCCCCCCTCCCCCTGTCACACTTTATTTTCATGACTATTGAATGAATGGCTTATATGACTAGAAATGTGGGGACCTTTCCTATAATTTATTTAGGATCATTTGGATTTTTTTTATTTTTTGGTAACTAGGGATAATGTCATAGTTTCTATAAATTTGGTCATGTTGCTGATGTGTTAATGAAATATTCATTATTATGTCCAAAATATTGTAATGATATTTATGTCAGAACTAAACAAAAAGAATTCGGTTTTTAAAATATCATTTCTGTGCTGCAAATCACTAGAACCTGATCGGTAACATACACAAAATTAATATGTAGTAAAATGGTTTGTAGTGGAATCAAAAGGAGTTTACTGGTAAAATAAAGACTCTAAAATGTGTTTGAAAAACACCCGCCTCAAGAAATCAATTACCCTCAGAATAGTACAAAATTATATAAATAATGAAAGTTGGATAAGTCTCAAAGTCTTAAATGATATTGAATAAATACATAAAGTTTATTTGTAAACATATTTACCACAACCCTGAATACACACAACGTCTTTTCGACATTGACAAGAACTCACGTGCTCATTGTATGAAACGCCGTTGCTTCCTTTAAGTTGTCTTATTTCTATACATTTAAAAATAAAAATTATTTTAATCTTAATTAACATGTTATTTGTTTTTCTTATAGACAATATCACAACGCTATAATTAAATGAAGTTTTATCACGGCCAAACTAGGTTTTTATTGTCCCATAGTCTTACTTTGATTTCCTGATTTTTTTTTTCAATCTTTTTATTATATTCCCAAAATTTTTTTACTTTTAAAAGTTTCTTTATTACATTTACAATATTTAAATTATATTTGCAAATTTTATATGCAATGTTTCTTGTACATTCAAAAACTTGAAATAACATTCACAAATCCATTTGCAAGTTACATAGTAAGAAAAACTGATAACCAAGATATGTATCATTAATTAAGACAAATATCTTGAAGTGCGTTTATAACCATGCTTTCAGCCAGCATTAATTGATATTATTTGTTATTATTCGACATTAAAACGTACATTTCGATCATTACCACTGGCAACAAACAAATATACTTAGAAAGAGTGTTACGTATGGTTGTTGCATTTGAAAAAATCAAACTGTATTTTCTCAAACGAGAAGATGTGTAATTTGTGCAGTGCATAAAGATTTGTATGGTTTGTCAATGGAGTGTGAAGGTGGATTTTTATTAGCGGAAACTTCCGCGCCGAATCCAAAAGAAGGTATTTTATTGGTAGAGATTGTCGTGTGATGTCAATTTCTACCAATAATGTGTCTTCTAATGGAAATCCACCTTTAATGTTTAGAATATTATTTTAATAGAGCTCAATTTTATTTGATCATAACTTATATAATTCGAAAATATATATCAACTGCATAACTGTGTGGTTTATCTTGTCTTAGTAGGCTAAAAGCATTAACCATATTATTATATGTCTAGGCTTTAACCTGGACGGCTGCATATTTTTCTTTCAATTTACACCAAAGGTTCTTCAAACTATAAACTACATTTTAGCATAAAATAATTAGCCCTATTGTTTCATACTTATGATGTCATAGCTTATCTTGGGTATGAAAATTCATTTTTGTATAAGTACAACGTTTTGATTTTGATACAGACTATGTATTTTTTTTCGAATAACTAATGCTTATGATATGAAACTTGGTAGACTTAAAACAACTCAATACAAACACTTTGACCAAAACCATTTGACTTGATGACGTCACTGATACCTGGTATGACGTCATCAATAATATAAAATCTAAAATGACTGTGGCGTTTATTTTAAAACCACTAATACTTATGGCATAAAACTTGGTGCATTTATAGAAAACGTCAATATAGACAGTTTGACATAATTCTTTTTGCGATTTGATGTCACTGGCACCTGCTATAGAGTCATTAATAATGTAAAATGTCCGTGGTCTTTTATTTCCAAACCACTAATACTTATGGCATAAAACCCAATACAAACACTTCGCAAGAAACTTGGTCTTGAAAGTCTTAGTAAAAGGCGTTTGTACCGTGGGCTTGTTTGTTTCTGAAAACTTGCCTAATTATTTGCGTTCCTTAGGTCCTCTAAAATAAAATTCCTATGATCAAACTAGAGGTGATTTGTTCAGAAACATTTAATACTGAATATTTTAAAGCTTTTTTTGCCCTACTGTAAACAAATGGAATAAACTAGGACCGGAAATAAGAAGGTTTTAATCGGCCTAAAATGCGTCCTAAACATTCATGATCCTCTTGGTCTAAAATTATTAACCCGACTGCGTGTCAACTTTAGCTATCTAAGAGAACATAAAGTTCAACTCAATTTTCTTGATGCCCTAAATCCTCTTTGTAGTTGCGGTCTTTACATTGAATCTAATAATCACTATCTCTTGTGCTGTCTGTTTTATACGCCTTTAAGGAAGGCATTCCTTGATAATATTAATAATTTTATAGGTCCTATATCGATTCTTTCGGACGATAAACTGGTTAATTTACTTCTTTATGGTAATGATGTTTACAACACAGAACAAAATTCTTCTGTGGGGAAAAATACTATTGCTTTTCTCAAGTCAACAGAAAGATTTGATATCCCATTGTTGTAAATACTTTTCTCCTTGCCAACCTAGTTGAAACTCCTTTCTTTTGTTGTTTGTTGTTTTCTTTTGATTATTATTTATTTTTTACTTTTATTTTGTAATTGATATGCAGTACCCCACATGTGGCATTTTCTACCGCCGTGGGGTATCAAGTGTTTTGTAATTGTCCTTTGTCAGTCTTTGTAAATTTGTGTTTATTGAATAGAAAATATTTCTAATTAAAGTTAAAACTTAAACTTAATTTATTTAGTTATAAAATAAGTAAAGGTGGTTTTCATCATCTGTTATTTAAATTAGAAATAAATAAATAATAATGAAATAGAAGATTACATATTCATTAACACAAATCTATTCTTTTATTAAAAAAATCTTCCTCTGTTAAATTGTGTATTGATAATGTTATAAAAATTTATACTTATGATAGTATTTAAATGTTTTATGACCCTAAAGTCAATACATATTAATATACATTAATATCTATTTCAAAATTGAGGGAGAAAGGTTCCCAAAATGAAGATGGAGACTTCTTAAAAGTTTGAAAATTATTTTTTTTAAAAAAATACCACTTATCATCTAAAGAAACTTAGGAAGAACTTTCCCCAACATACAAAGTGTCTGCCAAAAAAGATTAATGGTCAAAGTTAAATTTCTGAATGGTACACGTCCTTCCGGTCCATTGGACCAGAAATGCCTTTTGAACCCTTTTTTCCCAAAGCTTGAGACCAAGTGGACACAATCAGAAGATTTTTGAACATCGCTGGTACCGAATTTCAATATGCTATCACTTCGGGAAAATGATATATTTAGAAAAGCATGACTCCACCGCAAGAAGGTGATAGCAATAGCCTATATAAATTTGTTTGGTGGGATAAAAACAGAAAGTATGAGCAATTATTAAAAGTGTTGCAAATAACATTTGTTACAAAACCAGCATACATGCAAAATATACCAGTGAATTATACTAGTATTTCATTAGTTTAGCTGGTACCTTGAGTAGTGCGTATCGCATTACAATAGTTTTGCAAATATATAACACGAATTAAATTAAAGGTGATAAACTCGCATATTTAATATTGTAAAAATTTACTAGTCTATCACCAATGTTTAACAAGCTGTTTAGTTCTTTTATGCAAATAAAACAAACAAATAAATAAAGCCGACCTTACCTGTTGTTGAGAATTCTTTCGATTGCAATGCATTTCCATCTTCATATATTGTACATTTATAAGTTACAGCTTCATCAAGATCTTTCAAAAGAAGATACAAATTACCAGCATCCATTGTCACATCCTTATTAAGGTCAAATCTTCTTACTGCTCCATTGTCACCTTATTAAGGTCAAATCTTCTTACTGCTCCATTGTCACCTTATTAAGGTCAAATCTTCTTACTGCTCCATTTTTTACATCTGTTAAAATTATATTCGTGACTTCATCACTTGTTGACCAATTCTTTATCTCTAAGATACAACATTGTTTATGTGTACGGACAATATGTACACTTTTTATTGAGGAACTTGTAGTCAATGGTTTTCGTATCTCTAAAATGAAATATAGGAATATATCTTAAAGGAAGAAACAAATGCGGATTTAAAGAATGCAAATTTGCTCCGAATTCACATTCTTTAGTTCCGCATTTTTTAGAATTTTCAAACGATTCGCATTCTTAAATTCCACATTTTTCATATTAAATTACTAAACAGAGTATTATTTATAACAAATTAAGTACCAAAACATTTTAATTACTAATTTGCATTCTTTAATTAAGTAAAATCAAAAGAGAATTGTTCAATCACATTCTTTAATTCTGCGAAACATTTTTCAATCCGGATTTTATTTTACTTTCCTCAAGGTAGTTTATTTGCGCGTATGAAGCTAATATTTTCCAAAGGGGAGTTACCAGTAATTTAAAATTTAATATTGTTAGTCAATTGTGTTATTTATTTACATTATCTTTGTTGATATACTTACCTTAAGGGAAGTAATATTCGCGAAGTTTAGTGTTAATTCGCGAACAGTTCTTCTTGCGAAATGTCCAAAGGTCAGCCATTCGCGAAAATTAATTCTCGCGAAAAAAAATTATTTATGATTTATTAGGGCAAAATGTATGACTATAATCATAAGATATTCAGATGTCGATGCAATGCCAATGTTTTCTTCATTTCTAAAACCCCTCTCAAAAAGTTGAATCTTCTCATTTGCGAAATTTAATTCCCACGAAAAATTTCTGAACACCTGATTCGCGAAAATTTCTTCTCGCGAATTGAAAAAAAAAATCTGAATTTTTTTTTTGCGAAAATTGCTTTCCGCGAAAATTACTTCCCTTAAGGTATTCTTTTTTTATTACATACAACAGGGTTGAAGTCATGACGCTAAACATATTTTTTTTATATGCATGTGGGGCGGACCGTTGAACCTTATCAGTTTTACTGGGGAGCAAAAGCACCAGACTGCATAGATTTAAATCCCCAAAACAATTGCTTTGGTCATCTACTGATCAGTCCTAACCACACACCATGTCCAAATCTATACTATTTGCATCTATTTTAGCTTATTTCTCTTAGTTCTAGGTCAGTGTCACATTTTTATTTATATTGTCTGAACCACTAAAGCAATAGTATTAAAAGTTTCGGACTTTTTCAACTCTCTATAAATAAGACACAAATTGTGAAAGTTTTAGCTTGATTATGTCAGCGTATCAAAAAATATATAATGATAACCTGAGACCACCTATTTCTACATATTCATTATTTTGTAATAACTTTTGTTTGAATAACACGTATAACATAAAACTTAGTCAAGTTACATAAAATCTCAAAAGAAAGATTTCTGAAAGTTTTGGTCACATGACTACCCATTTTCCCCGATTTTTCAGAAATTTTAAAAACAGACTTATTTTCGGAATTTTGTGCAATAATTTCGGTATTTTACAATATTTTTGTTAAAAACCCATAAACTATGTGGCTGCTTCATTTAGCATCCCGACATGCAAAACATTCTAAAAAAACATTCTGAGAACCTTCTTTCATCATTCTGAAATGCATTCTCTACAAACTCTGGAAGGCATTCTCTACAAACTACCTACCTTACCATGAATGTTTGGAATGGCCCTTCGGAATGCTCCATTCTGGCTGCTCCATTTGCCTGTAGAATGGTAAGCAATTATGAATATTACCATATTTGACATGCTTTTGCAAAGTGGAATAATTTATGCAAATATGGTAGATAAATTTGTAAACAAACGCTGCAATTTCTTGGAATTTGTTGTGGGTTATCGCGTAATCGATTTTTTTACACATAAATTATACTCGGGCCCCAGAAATAACTTTTCCAAAAAAGCCCGGTTAAAATAGAATTAAAACAGATTCTATCCAATTTCTCACACTACTTCTTTTTTAAGGGTAAGGTAAGTTCTTGGAAAAGATGTGTTTTACTTACGCGCCAATAGAGAAAGCAACGACAATGATAGGTGCTTTTGGATATCGCTCACCAACAGTTTCTAGTATTTTTTCTGTATCAGAAATTTTGGTAACACAGCTCATAACGGGAGTCTATAAAAATTGAATGTAACAAATAATATTTCAAAGTATGTGCAATTAACAGAACATTGCATAGTATAGATCAATTGTTGTTGTTTTTATTGTGACACCAAAAGCTTGATTTCTGATGACAAATGGGTTATTAGCAATCACCGGCCCTACCCCTCAGCACCCAAAATTTTACATTAACAATTTTATTTTAGTACCAAAGTATTACTTATAATGCTGATAATGTGTGCTGTAATTTTGAAGTTATTTAAAATACATTTTCCGTGTAGAAATGATTTACTTCTATTTTCTGCCTCTGTTATCATAAAATAGGGGCCGTAAAATTTAACCGTAAAATATAATATATATATATATATATATATGTAGCCGTGAAATGATGATGAGAACTTTGATAGCGAAGAAAAGAAATCTGCAAGATAGAAAACATCAACTGCTCTAAGTGTGATGGCCACTGTATACCAATGATGACTTTTGCCAAAAGTTTGCCCTGACAAGAGATACAAACGAGGTTCTAGAAGATTTGTTTGAAGGTTGTAAATTTTTATTTCAAATCTTGAATTTTGTGAATATAAGTAATGTTGATCAATAGTCTTGAACAATAGCTCTGCACTGAATAAAATTTAGAATACTAAACAAATCTCCGTGGAAGCATAAAAAATAATAATATTATTACAAATCGAATAGCCATTATATTCAACCCCCAACTGCAAGAAATAACAGATGCATGATTCGATAAAAACAAACGCAAGTGACTTAAAAGCAAGATAATTTTTTCAACAACTTTATCAAGTGGCTTAATCGAAGATGATGTATAAAATCGTATGAAATACTGGAAATAGTATATGAAATAATATATTTACATGTATCAAAGATAACAAACCAAGCAGTGTTCCTTAAAATGTCTGGAACAGACGGTAAACTGGAATCGTTAGAGAGGTGGCTTTCCTTCTCAACGATGTTGGGGTACCTCTGACGTCATAGGAATAGTGTTTTGCATATGAAACCATGGTAACTAAAATCGCATATGGCGACGACTGTGAGTACTTTTGATGACAAATACACATGCAAATACCAGACTTTCGTTGCGATTTTTGAACTTTTAATTAAATTTACTGATATTTTATGATTTATTAGACATCTCAGACTGAAATTTAGAAAAAAAATTCCAGACCTTAGTTCTCCTTTAAACACGTCTCTGCTGTTTGTTCGAAATAAAGAAAGTTCTAAATAAGCACGATGTCTACCGTAGCATGAAATTTGTAATTGGTAATTGTCCAATCCAGAATATTTTTCTACTTTTCCGCAGAATTTATTACCAAATATATTCGTACAGATAGCAAAATACTAGCAAAAAACTCAAATGCTTTGGTTTCTTCAAGCAATTTTTCATATATTACTCTTCTACATACAAGGATACCCATCGCAAACAACTAGGCTTACAATAAACGTAAATTATATATATACAGATAGTGTACTGCCATTCTTCTATATAAAGGCTACAAGGGGAATCGAGATAGTGACCTAGCTAGAGTGGCCAAGAAGGAAGTTTTGAGAGTGAACATCTGCGCAGAAAAGTGGTGTACATCGGAGACTACTCTAAAATCATTTGACAACTTCCTTTCCAATTTTACGTTGAAGATCGTTGAGATTTTACACTATGTATTGACTCTTAATAAGGTCTGCCTATAACTTTGTTAACAACACATCATTATTTGATACTTGCGTGGTGAGAGTTGAAGCATAAGGTTCCTCATCCGGATTGCTTCCATTTCATATTTTCAAAGCGCAAAAGGGAGTGCACTACAAGCAGCGCTTCTCACAAAGTGTTATATGCATGGGGATGAGAAACTAGTGGACAACTGCAAATTGTCAAAACGTTATCAGTATTTGGAACGTTACTTTAAATAGTTTATTTTGTCCATCATTCGTCAGGTAAATAATAAATAACTCATAACCTTTGACTCCCTAATCAGCCTCTGATATGGGCACCATAATTTTTTCTGTGTGGTATTTATTATATACAATTCATTCACTCTTTTCTTAAAATGCAATTCTGTTGTGTATTATTTACATCCAAGATGGAAGTTTCTATAGCTAAGCTACGTCATTAACAATAGAAAATAATTTTTAGACTTATACGTAAATAATACCAGCCCCCAATTTAGATCAAAGTCCATATTTTAAATCGTTTTCTCCTAAAAAGACAGTGAAGATTTGGTTTAATTTTCTTCAACCTTGTACATCTTATTGCTAACATCGGTGGCAATAACTTGGAACAATTTTTTTCTTCAAAAAAAAAACGAGTTTTCAGCAAGATTAAGTATTAAATTTGCTAATATGTTTACCTAAATTTATAAAGTACTTAGTTGAAAAGAAGCTCAACACATCAAAACATTAGAAGAAGAAATTATTCTTAGTTGCCTATGGTGTCTTTCAGTAAGGGACCGTCTCAAAAATTAGACCTACAGAGGAGAGAGAGTGTTGAGCCAATGATCTTGCAATGGATTGGTTTCTTCGTATTGAAGAAAGCAAGCCATGGCAAGCTCATTGACCTAACACACTTTTGCACAGATTGAATTTTGATAATTTTAGATGATTTAATCCTAACAAAAAAGTTGGGTTTTGTAGCAAAATTTTGAGATGGTCCCTAATGCATAATTTTTTAGAAAAATATTATCATCACCATCATCAGCAGTAAAGATCTTATTAGTCACTGTTTTCCATAGTACTCTCAGGGCTCAAAATAACAGCCGGTCATCGCTGTGGAGTAGAGATTTTTCAGAATATTTTCAGCCAAGTGGGCTGAAAATATTCTGAAAAATCTCTCCTCCACAGTGATGACCGGCTGTTAGTTCGAGCCCTGTACTCTGTCCTTCATAACATTAGCCAAATCCTAAAAGTTCATATCTTTCTCTTTCAAAGAATCTCAATACTTCGCTTATAGTCTTATAATCTGAAAATCTGAAATTTTGAGAAACAATAAATAATAACTTTGCTCAAATATGAAAGAACAAAGTAAGCCTGAATGTAACTGCTGGACATCATCTTCAAAGCTGAGAACTATACTCAAAATCACTCCTCTACAGGTGATGTCCAGCATTTATATTCAAGCTTGAAAAGAACTTACTGTCAACTTAACATTATTTCCTAGACCTCTATTGTTAAATACAACAGTTCTAAAAAAATATAATAGAAATAACTATTACAATTGGTTTTTTTTCGTTTTTTTTATTCAGACTACAACAAACAACAGACCTATTCACAAATAATGAAAGCAAGGCATTGACTACTCAAAGTAGAAGTTTGTTGCAATGCAATAACTTCCTTTTTGTGCAGTCACTGCATCACAAAAAGTTTCTATTTTGAGAAGCTGATGCCTTGTTTTCAACCTTTGTTAACAGGTCTATTAGTGTTCGAAATAAGAACGATTCAAAACTTGAAAATATGTTCAAGAATCACTCCTCCACTGTGATTAATAGTTCTACTTTAAGCCCCAAGATATCTCTTAGATATAACTTGTGGAGGAGTGTTTATGAGTACAGTTTTCAGTATTGAACCTGAAAATTGTGCTTATAAAACACTCCTCCACATGTGATGTCCAAAATTGAATAAATGATGTATTTACCGATATTTCATTTCTGAGTTTATCATAGTGAACTGACGAATATAATTTTTTTCACTATGGCCTACAAAATAGAAATTTAAGCATTGATGCAATCTCTATCTTTGTCTGTCAAACGTTAAGGGGCCACATCCATACTCAAACTGCCACGGATAACGGGCCATGACCGTTAGGGGGTGGGTGGGTTTTCTGTGCGGGAGTTATCTTCGTGGCAACTTGGTATATTAATAAGATAATA
>JAULBZ010006226.1:0-12578 GCA_032360805.1 Neoturris breviconis
GATTGGCCTAAAAATGTGAAAATATATATATCAGCAAGACCCTTTTCTGTCTTGTTTAGAAATATCTTGCACAATTATTAAACAACAATCTCTCCACCTCGGATATAAAGCACAGTGATCAGCGTTGTGACAAGGAACTCTGATAACAAAGTTTACTACACACGTCGCGTGTTTTAAAATCAAAACAGAAAGCTTCGCTTCGTGTTTCGAAGAAACTTTTGCATGTTTTTGCAAACCGGAAAAAGGGAAACAGCCGGAGAAATATAAACTTGGTATGAATATTATTTATGACATCTAGCTTCATACGTAAGTACACTGGCGTTTTCAGTAGAATACTTCTTGCAGAGATACAAATTTTAGCATAACTTTTATATGAAAGATTTTACTCGATGTTCTCCTTCATTTCCGAGCCGACGCTGCGTTTCTATATTTTCCATTTTTTTCTATATTTTGAAGTAACTGCCGGTCATCACTGGTTGAGAGATTTGTCACAATATTTTCAGCCAATTTGGCTGAAAATATTCCGAAAATCTCTCCTCACATAGATTTTCAGTTATTGGTAAAGTTAAACTACGCTTGTGTTTCACTGAGACGGTTGTGTCCCCTGCCAAGTATACAGATTCAAGAGTCTAGTTGATATATATCAACTAGACTCCCTTTCCTAACCTATGAAATTAATTTGGACATCTGTTTGATAAGAAAATTAGCATTTGGGCACCCCACATTTATAAAAAATAGCTTGAAATACAGCTTTATACTGACATGTAATACTGTAGGCCAAATTAACATTGTTTAGTCAACTACAACAACATGCTATGTTGAAAACTTTAATGATTGAGGGATAATTTAGCATGCATTGGAAACTTTTTGTCCAGGCACACCCAAATACGGTATATATACAGTGGTTGACTTTGACCTCTATTAACCCCTGTATATTGACTCGCCTATACTTTAAGTGTACATTTTAGATCCCTTTATACTTTATACGGTATGTCAACGTATGACTTGAAATATTGATAAAATTTTAATATGTAAGGATTATGAATGTTTCTGCATTTCTATATTTTGAAGTAGGAACAATCATCTACAAGTGGCCTAACATCACACGTGCAAATGGATTCACACATGCCACACTTGTTGCACACGTAAATATTATGATATGTGAGAACCGCCATGCATATACCGTAATTAAGTTTTATGATCTTCAAGTGAAAACACATATGCAAAGTATATACAAATTATACCTAATTGTAAAAACTTTCCTGCTGTAGAACTTAACCCTTTGTCTGCCAACCATAATTGCAATTTTAACTCATTTTTGATTTTTCAGCATCTATACCACATGTGGGGTGCCATTCCCTGGTGCATGGGTTGCTGTTCTCCTTGGTGTCTATCTACATAGGGGTACCAGTTCATGAAACGACTGGAAATACCTATCCCCGGACAGGTCCAGGAATGACTGACAAAGGGTTAAAACTTAGACCTGTTTTTTTAAACACTGTTTTATTCTATATGATATTTAGTATGTATATACTACTATTTATTAGAATAAGGATGGATAGAAACAAACCTTTCATGAACATGTGCATACCACTGGACTAATGAGTGACGAGCATACTAAAAGCGCCTTCTACAAAGAAGGTCATAAACGTGAAACGCGTAAAAGTTATAAACTTTTCTTGGATGAAATAATGGATGATTCACATAAAACCGAAGGTTTGTTTACATTTTAAGTTTTCTTCTAAAGTTTAATATAAGTTCAGGGCTCGAAATAACAGCCATTCATCACTGTGGAGGAGAGATTTTTCAGAATATTTTCAGCCAACTTGGCTGAAAATATTCTGAAAAATATCTCCTCCACAGCGATGACCGGCTGTTATTTTGAGCCCTGTAAGTTATCCTACTTTTTATTGTGTTGTGTAATAGAGGTTCATGGTTGAGGTTATAAAAGTATTTGTTCTTAGGTGAGTTTATGGCATGTTTGTTAGGGACCATCTCAAAATTTTGCTTCAAAACCAACTTCTTTGGTACTGTAAGGTTAAATCAACTAAAATTCACCAAAAATGAATCTGTGCAGAAGTGTGTAGGGTCAACAAACTTGTAATGGATTTTGCAGTATGGAGAAGCCAAGCCATCGCAAGATTGTTGTATATTTTATTTTTGAGAAGTCCCTTAAAAGTATGTAATCAACTTTTTTTGGTTAAAATATATGTCAAATTGACAAATAACATATACTGATCATACTGAGAAAAATTCAGAGACTATCTGGAACTGTCAAAAAGAGTGATTCTTTTCTATGGCCAAACAAGATGGCTGCCACATATTGAACATGGAAAACACATAAATTCATACAACTTTAATCACTCATATCTCCACTAGTATTCATACATATGGATGAAACTTTCAGGATATGCTACTAACAAGATAAACTTTCATATGGACTTTAATTGGCAGATTATTTAAAAAAAAAATCTAAAAGTGATCTTGCACCTTATAACCCTATTAGTACTGGACTTTTTAGGGCTCTGTAGCACTGGGGAAGGGGGATTCCTTTTAACCCTATTTGTACTGGACTTTTTAGGGCTCTGTAGCTCTGGGGAAGGGGGGATCCCACCCCTTTCATAACTATTGAACCACTTGTAGTATTTGGATGAAACTTTCCCCAATTATAGTCTATCATAAAAGGACCACATTGGTGTCACATTTTTCTGATGACGTAATCACAAATAATATAACATAGCTAATTTTCCTCAAAAGCCCTGTTTTCATAGAATTGCCATTAAAAGAGTTCGGTAAAAGCTTTTCTTATTCTGTTTTTAGTTTTAGATAGGTAGTGTCTTGTTGTTTTACATAGTTTCCAAGTTTTTAGTAAAAACGTTGCAAAATACTAAAATTTCCATCTGAAAATTTGGAAAAAATCTGAATATTGCAATAATCGGGGAAAACTGATTCGTCATGTGACCAAACTTGATAGAAATTTTTTTTTTATGATTTCAAATAACTTCACTAAGTTTTATGCTACAAGCATCGCCCAAACACAAGTTATGCCAAAACAATGAATTGATGATTTGCAAAGGATTTCCCACTTAAAAATATGTGCTTTCAGGTAGAAATACCGATCGGAAGGTGATATGAAGCTGAAATTTTCAGCATAATGTGTTTTTACTAAGTATTGGGAAGTTTTAGCACCATAACTTGTGGTCAAAAAGTTATATAGCACAATATGGTAGCCCCTAATAATAAGGCTCTAAGATGAGTATTTTGGGCATTTTTGGACCAAATTTGACTGATGACGTCACAATTTTCTAAAAAAAAATAATTAAAATTATAAATTTTTGTGAAATAATAATTGCAAAAAATATGAAACGCTATTAACATTTAATAATAGACACTTGTCATAACCTGTACATTTATTGTCTTTTTCCTGTGTAAAAGCCTCCTTAATTGCGTTGAGTAGAAGAAAAATTGCTTAAAAGCTAAACACTATACTAAAAAAAAACACTTCTTCACAGGTGATGTCCGGCAGTTATATACAGGCTTGACCATTTTGTAACACAAAATATGGCAAAATTAGCCATTTCCTAAAGTTTATTTTTGCGAAAAAATTAAATTATTGAACAAAATGTTTTATTTTCTTGTGTATTCCCTTGTTATTCGTGAAGTTAGTGTTCTTGAAAAAAATCCTATTCCCTCAATTCGCAAAAGTTTACCATAAATGACTGAATAAAAATTAAAAACCTTCAAAATCTAGGAGAGGCACTTATTTAGCAGTTTCTTTGCTTAAAAAGTAGGAGTTAAATGGAACCAGGAGTTAAAATCAAAATTCAAACTACTTTTCTTATTTATAAAGTTCATAGATTAATTTTTCTAGAATCATCTTCAAACTGTGATGAAGCAAGTGATGACAGTTCAATTCGTCGATCTAAGCGAACGCCTATTCCAAAACGTAATTTCAAATTAATAGATGATTATGAATCTAAAGAACCTGCAAAAAAGAAAAACAAAAAAGATGAATCTACTAAAGCAAAAACAAAAGTAGTTACACAACCTGAAGTAAAACTAGAACCAGAAGAAAATGTATCAGATGACATCGATATTCCGGAATATATTGGTAGGTTATGACAGTGCTTGAAATAAGAGTAAATAACCACTGTGGACGCGGGATTTTTGAGCATGGCCTCAGATGTTGGAGCCTAAAGCTATGCTCAAAAATCACTCCTCCACAATGATAATTTTTGCTCTAATTTCGACCACTTAAAATTGTTCATGGCAATATAATGTTCTCCACCGAGGTCAATGCAATGATGTCGACATATCAGGCATAATCCTTCTCATATTTCCAAATAGATTAAGCTAGGTTGTATACTTTTAATTTTGTAGGCTTTTAAATTTAAATTAAAGGTGATGTAAAAAATACAGAACTTTAGGATACTGATGTTTTCAATTGTGAATATTTTACTTCTAGAGCTCCTAGTCATGTAGTTTTGATTGTATTGCCTTTAAACTTTGATATGTCAGGAATTAAAATCATCTACAAAGAAGGTGAGGAAATTCTTTATAAAACTTATTGAAGACGCTAGTAGATTATGTGAAGATAAAAAAATACGAGGAGACGAGAGAGATCAAATGTTTAATATTTTGAGAACAGTACTATGTTTTAAATTGTCCGCACATGCTTCTGTTACTACCTTTTGTATGCCCAGAATAAAATTGAAAACACAATAATAAATACATTTTTTCTAAAATTGGAGCTCTTAGAAGAAAGACAATTTATGCACTTTTTCAGTTCTGTATATTAAATTGTATGCTTGCATTAACAAAAAATTACGTGGTAATTAAAGAATCCAATAAAAATATGTAAAACGTGCGATTGTGTCCTATATTTAATATATTTGCATTTCTTTTGCATAATCTGCAAAGGTCTAGGATACTTTAAGCAACAGAAATAAATATCACTTAGCAAGACTGAATAAATCTGACATCTGATTTTACTGCGTCAAATATATATCTGTTATCATACACACAGTATGTCTCTATTGTTGGTAGAATTTAACAAAATACTGTCATATTTTTTTTAAACTTATTTTCTCTTTTTGAAAATATCGATTTTTTTTAATGCTCCTACTTGGTTTACTCTGCCGATTTTATTGTTACATACTATATGGCAGACAGAAAGGAAACAGAGGGCGTAGATGGCTATGATTACTTTGCAGAAATAGAAAATATCTCTGTGACGGATAGCTGAATTATTTGTCTCTTGAAAATTAGTATCAATTAGTATTTAGTAATTAGTAACAATTAGCAATTAGTAATTATATGGAAAGTGTAGGGGAATCCTTTTTTATTATAGTTTTCAGCTACAAATCTGAAAACTGTACTAAAAACACTCCTCCTCAGATATGATGTCCAGCAGTGTATGATAAGGGACTGTCTCGAAATATCTACAGAGGAGAGTCAATGATCTTTGGCTTGGTTTCTTTGCGCCGAAGAAACCAATTTATTGCAAGTTTGATGACCTAACGCACTGAATTTGTTGAATTTTAGTTTATTTAACCTTACCAAAGAAGTTTGTTTTAGAGTGAAATTTTGAAATGGTCCCTATTACAATTTCAATTTAGAAAAAGAAGACAGTGAAGAAGTTACACCAAGAAAATCATCACGAGCGCCTAAACCAAAAGTATTCAAAGATAGTATTGCGTTACCTTACATTACAAAACCTCAAATAACAAAAGAGTCTACAGATATATTTATTTCACCCACAGAAGTTGTGAAGCAACGCAGAAAGTCATCAATATCATCTGAAGGTTTGTCTGCTTTTTATTTGGTTGGTTGCTCTCTATGAATAGTTAAAATTGTTAATTGTATAATGGTCTTTGATTTGAAACCAGTTAAAACCATTTAAAGTTTGGGAAAAAATTCATGTCACTATAATAAAAATAGTGCGGGTTTGCAGAAATAATAACCCCTGATACAATTTACCTTATACATGAATGATGATGGTGTTTTGGATATATGTAGTTGTGGTAGAGACATGAAAACACAAAGAGTTTTTTCTTCCCCAAAAATAAAAAAGATCCTTCCAAGGACAGCAGACAGTTTTATTCTTTTAGCTTTCTGTTGATATGTCTTGGCATAAGCATAAAGAAAGCAAACTTAGTAAAGAAACTTACCCTTGATTGTTCCGACAATTAACAAGTGCAATGCAATAAAATATTTAAATGCTTTCAGAAATACCATAATTTGATGTTCTTGCTTTACAGTGAAAGATGTTGTATCTGGCTCTACTAAGAGAAGGAATTCTTCAGACATACCTGCTTCAACAAAGAGAAAGAATTCTTCATCAGATATACCTACCTCAACCAAGAAAAAAAGTTCTTTAGATGGACCTGTGTCATCAACGAAAAAAAGAAGCACTTCAGATAATCCGGTCTCCAACAAAAGAAAAAGCTCTTCAGATGAACATGTTACAGCCAGAGGGAAAGTTTCTTCAGAAGACCTAGTCTCAAACAAAAGAAAAAGTTCTATTTTAGACAAATCTCTGAAAACTAAAAAATCATCTGAAAAAAAATCCACAAAGGCCACACCATCACCCTCATCTGTAAAGTCAAAATCAGTAAAACCGAAAAGTAAAAAGGGAACTGTAAAACAAGAAATTGAATCTGATACTTCCCAATTATCATCTGCCTCGCAAGATTCAGATACTTCACCCAAGAAGAAAAACAGAACAAAAACCTATGAGTATGAAAGTTACGTCACTACTGGTAGTAAGAAATATGTTAACCTTAATGATTCAACTGCTGAGTCTTCTGAAGATCAAACGTTAGTAACATCCCCATCAATTGAGAGTACCCCATCTTCTGACCAAGTAACTTTAAGCGAAAAATCTAAAAACAAATCTTCAAAATCTAGTGCAAAAAAAGTGACTGACAAGCAACCAAAAAAGAAGAACCGTGAAAAACTTTTAGTGTCTTTTAAGAAAAAGAAATCTGAAGATGCTGATCCAAAATCTAAGAAGAAAAAGAAAAAGAAAGATGCTGTATCTGAGTTTGTGTCTGAGACTGGGAGTACGGAAGTATCTGAAGTTGTTCAAGACATGCAAATGCCTTCTGTTCCTAGTGGTGTACCTAGTCTTGTCGATTCTCCAGTTAAGGCTACTGAAAGCCCAAATGTTCAAAAGAAAAAGAGTAAAAAGAAAACAAAAAAGAAACTTGATCATAAAAATCAAAAAGTTATCGATGTTAAAACTTTTCCAGTTGAGGATGAAACTGTTACAAAAGTAAAGAAGAAGAAAATTTACAAGAAACGCAATAACAAGAAAGTATTAGTACGTATCATTAAGAATCATTGCAACGAAAAAGGTGAAATTGTAAAAACGGAGACAGTAATTGTTGATAGTGTACCTGTTGACGATCTTGAAAGTATAAAGCAAGAGCCAATCGATTCTCAAGAGTTATTGAATGAGGCATCTGAAATAATCGAGCAAAATGATTCGTTGAATGTATCGTTTGAGGAAAATAATGATATGGATTATGAGCAGAATCTTGCGATTGTACAACCGAAACAAGAAGAAGCAGATGATGAGTATGAACCTGATGTCACACCGAGCAAAGGTTCTCCAAAGAAAATAAAAAAGAAAGATATTAAGAAGAAATCAATTGCTCCTAAAAAGTTATCGAAAGTTGTGAAGAAACCATCATCTCGACCAGCCAATAAAAATGTAACAGTAGGCGGTAAAGTTGTTGGGAAGACAACTAAAGGAATGAAAAAGACTGGTATAGCAAGTTTAGATCATGATACAGCTACACCACCCATCACCCACCACCCACCACCCAAAACTGAAGAAATTGTTCCTAAAATTATGGATATGAGTTCAGCCCATTCTGAACCTGTAAGTAAGCTTCAAAACAACTGTTGGACATCGCCTGTAGAGGAGTGTTATTTTTAGTATGGTTTTCAGCTGCAAAGTTGAAAACTGTACTCAAGAACACTCCTCCACCATTATTTTAAGGCTTGTGTAAGTGTTCACTGCTTCACATAATTCTGAAAATAACTGTTGGATATTACCTGTGGAGGAGTGTCTTTGAAGATAGTTTAGGATTGCAGCAACTCCACCTCAGTTGACGTGCAATATAAATTTTTAGGCTTGTTTACATAACTGTGTTTATGTATAATAATATTCTTTAAGAATATTGAGGGTCAGATTTTAAAGAACTTGCTATGAGTATTTTAGGCTGACATTTTGAAAATGTGTGCAAACATAGAAATTTTACTAACTTATTACGTACAAACAAGTCTCTAATTATTTAAGAACCAAACATTCAGCCTGGCGTGAATTAATATGTTCTTTTATATACATAAATAAAATAAGAGTAGTAAATAATCACTGTAGAGGGAGCATACGTTTAGGCTAATCACTGGAACTGTGTGTATTTGATTCATGCGTTCTTTACTGATATGAATATCTGGAGTATATGTTAAAAACTAACATCGTTGCATTTCTCATGCTGGTGAATCTTTTGTGCTGATTATTTAAAATTGATTATATTCCTGTATGATACCGAAATGCTAGCTCTGACCAGTATTATCTTGCTTGTAATAATCAAAACACTCCTCCACAGGTGATGTCTGGCTTGCATCCTGTATTTCATCCCATACATGTTAATATTCAATTTGGAAAAGGCAAAAAGTAAACAAACTGTAATTCAGTCCATAATGGACTTTGAATACAGTTTTTTGACTTTTGCAAATTGATCAACGGTCCATAGACCAGATCTATTTGGATATTTAAGAACCTGTGATTGAAATATAATAGCTTCACACAATATTATTTTGTTGTTGTTAATGTTGCACTTCACCTGAATAACAAGGGGCCACAATACGGTCCATATAACTAACTTTGTCAAATATCATGTTTTAGAAGAATGCATACAATTTGTTTTGTCGAAAATACAGACCACTCATTGTGCAGCAACACCCAAAAGCTGGTAAGAAATAACTTAAAAAATTATGTGTTTTGAAGCTTGTCTGTAAACATGCTACTCTCTATTTTAACGCAACAAATCTTTGCAGGGAGAAATCTTTGCGACCTCTTCTGCGAAATCAAGTCCCCAAGAAAAATATTTTTGGGCTTCAACTGCAAAAATAAATTCCAGCACAATACCATATCTTTATGGTTATGGCACTAACCGCAAATATTTCGCCCAGTGAAAGTTTGTCACAGTAAAGTATGCACCACTTTCATTTTCGCTCACCCTATTTCTCGCTCCTCAAAATGTTGTAAATTTGTTTAAAATGTCAGATACTATATCCCCATGGTCAAAAATCTGTTCAAAGTCTCCAGTACAAACACTAGAACAACGTTGAGAAGTCTAAAATATAACACAAGTTCCATAGAAATATCCATTTCTTTGTGTGTTATGTACTATGCTTGACAGATTGATTCACAATCTTTAGTCACGTGTTGAAGTGTCTTGTACAAAGTCATTCCGTTAACTAGACTATTTCAAAGAGGCAGATTATTTACAAATTATTGACAAGCTTGGCTAAACTTAAAAAGGATGGCTTTCACAAAAGTCCTGGTGAATATTTCTGTAGCAATATCGTATTAACATGTACCAATGCTTTATATTTAGATTTTGCTGAAATTAGCAGAAGATTAGCAGCTCTTTGGAATTCTGCATCTGCATCGGAAAAACAGGTTAGATCTCAGAGTTGAAAATAATAAGTCAATGGATTTATTTCTTTATTGTTTTTTTGGTGTAGAGAAGCCAAATCAATAAGAGATTATCAACTCCTCTTAAAACTGACTAGCTTTTTATTTCATTTTTTGTTCTTGGGACAAGGCCCATACTTTGTATTAGTCCAATTGACCTGAAATTTGGTGACTTTGTCAAACATTTATTTTGGGGTAATTTTAAAACAAAAAAAAATTGGTAACTATATCGCGAAGCTTGTTCCACAGTATTTTGACCTTTTAAATAAAGCCTAAAAGGTTGTTAAAATTTGTTAAGCTCTCCTGCTCAGTGGTTACTTTATCAGCAAAATGGTAATACACAGCGTAGGTATTGCAAAGCAACACCTTAATTTGATGAATTTGTGCGAAGATTAAATTGTACGAACAATTGGCAAATTCAATAAATAAGTACTAAGACATATATTTGTTTTGCTACAGAAAGTCTTGTTTTTCCTTCAAAATTTAAATTTTTAACTTAAAAATGTCTCCACGCACTTTTATTGAGAAACTAGTATTTGCCAAAATAAATCCATACAAAATGCGATCGAAGTGACTCTCGCAAAAATAAATCCATGCATACATTTATCAATTTAAGGTAGTTAAATATGTTCAATGTGTCGTTGGATGTGAACAGCAATTGCTTTAAAAATAGTACGCTAGGCAATATGTCTACTACTTGTATCATGAGGAGAGTAATGAGTAAATAACTTTGCAACGAAATAGTTTCTCCAAGGAAAGCTAGTGGGCATAATAACACCCTTCTGTTCAGTTTTATTTTTAGCTCGCAAATTCTTAATGAAGCAGGCATTATCCCAGTTATTAGACCATGTCCCTGAAGTGTTAATGTTTTGAAATTTGGTACCAGCATTCAAGACAATATTTTGTTCACTCAAGTTCGAGTTGCAGGGCAAAACGGGTCTAAAAATTGTGTTTTCTGTCCAAAATGCATGGCACCATCCTGGAAGTTGTTATCTGCGTTCTAAGCGTTATTACGAGACTGCTGGCCAGTTTTTGATTTCTTCCACCTGAGAAAAATTTAAATACAGTATATGGTTTTGCAAAAATATCACACGAAATAGCATACCCAAATCATAAAGGGAGAAGTGAAGATATTTTGACCCATTTTTCTATCAGACTTTGACCAAAATTCACAAAATGTCAAGACCACATCACACCAAATATCTTACCCAAATCACAAGGTCAGAATTTGAAGAAGATTTTTTTGCATTTTGTTATGAGACTTTGACCATGAGTTTTTTTGGCATCCATTATGTATTTTGGGGAAGCTTGTTTCTCAATTTTTGGAGAAATAAATTAAATGATTAACCCAATTTGATATGGCTGGGGTAAATTGCTTCCAAAGAAGAACACTACCTCGCCCCCAGTCCTTCATCTGGGAACCAAATTTTATCCCTAATATAGGTGTAGACGATCTGTATATACAGATCGTCTACACCTCTGTTAGGGATGAAATTTGGTATCAGGCTATGAATAATATAGTCAGAGATGGAGATAATCCCAAAGTAGTTGCAAAGAACCCATTGGGTAAAAACCTGTAAATAGTCTGCATCAAGGACGCGTTGTTCTAGCGTCTGTACAGCTGACTTTGAGCAGTTTTTCTCCACTGGGAAGAGTGTTTTACAAGGGATAGTTTTATTGTATTCCACACAGCAGTATCAAGCTTGATTTTAACTGCCGGACATCATGCGGAGGAGTGTTTTTGAGTCCAATCTTCAGCTTCGACAAACACTCCTCCATAGGTGATGTCCAGCCGTTATATTCAGGCTTGAGTGTGTAACCTTTGATATTTCTCGTTAGGAACATCGTGTACGCTTCAATGAACTACAAACCGTCACAAAAGCAAAACTTCTCAAGTTAAACCGTACATCACCTTCGTTGTGGTCAGAAACAGATTTCAAGTACATAAAGAAAGCTATAAGCGAAAAAGAACATTTTACTATCCCTCAGTACAGTACAAAGAGATTGCAACCTGTTGATTTTGCTGCACATTTGCAATTACTTGGTGATTCACTAAATGTCATTGCTGGAGCCCTCGAACAGCAGGTAAACAAAACAAGTGCTTCTTGCAGTAGAATTAATGGGAAGGTACTTCTTATTTCAGCATGCACAAGCCTTAAAATAATGGTCGTGCATCTACTGTGGAGGAGTGTTTTTTGAGTATATTTTTCAGCTTTGATACAACCAAAATAGCTATGAAATGACAGCTTCTAATGGTATTCTTTGATCAAAATTTAGCAAAGTTTAAAGCTTACCTTTAATCCAATGCAGACTCAAGTTCTGTTTATTCAGAGGATTAAACTTGTCTGTTTTAGTACTGTAAAGTAAAGGCTTGTATTTTTCTGATATCAAATTTAAGTGATTGTGTCAATAGTTTTGGTCTATGATACCTTAATACCAGCATCGAAGTTGCCCTGACTATATGGCTGAAAGATAAATATGTCCGTTTTCTGTAGGGTTTTCCCAGTGGGCAAAAACTTAATGACGCTAGTACAACGTTGAAAACTGAAATTCTCTTTCAGGCATCGATGACGGTCCATGGAGCAATGTCCGTGTTACTAGATTCAATACTATGCTCGCTTGCACCGTTAATCTTTTTGACGTCACAAATACCTGAAATGGGTGCTATTGATGATGAACAACAGGTAATGGTAGTATTCTGTCTTCTCTTCGAAATTATTTGTAAAGTGTTTGGGGAAATCAAAGTACATTTAATTATTAAACTTACATTTTGGAATATACTGTCCCAGCTGGCAAAAACCTGTTCAAATTCAGCAAAATAACTTTAGAACAGCGTTCAATGAACGCTGTTCTAATGTTATTTTGC
>JAULBZ010006227.1:0-12577 GCA_032360805.1 Neoturris breviconis
TTTATGGGGATGGGGCTTATATTTGGAGAGGAGCTTATACATTTACAACAAAACTCCTAAGAGAATAACATATTATGTAAAAGCAATTGATATAAACAATATAGCAAAATAAAACAGGATGACGTTTGTACGTCATGAGCTGCGAAAAGTAACATAAAAGTAAACTAGAGAGAACATCGTTTTGTTATTAATGTATGAAACCAATACCTAACACCCTTCTGTACAAATTGATTTTTGTTATTGGAGCAGAGGGGATTTTATTCGGAGTTTTACGGTAGTTTGAAATGTAATTCGCATATGTGAAGAACAGTTACAAACAAACAAAATCCATATGGACTGGCAATATCGTTGACTTACCTCTCCTTTGTATATAACATTTTTTTTTGCATAATTTATTATTTAAGGGTACCTTAGGCGTATTAATATTTGCGCGCAAAGATTTCGCGAATTTTCGCTTTTTTCACCAAACAATAAATTTCATGCTGAATTTCAAAGCGCGAAAATAATTACACGCAAAATCTTTACAAAATCGGTGATCCACGAAAATTATAGATGTGTAAATTTACAAGCTATCTTTCATGGCACGTATATTGTGATTCAGAATGAGAAAAAGCTGGAAATCTCTCGTTTTATTTGCGTAATAAAGTATTAATTAACTATTCGTGTTTTGTTTTCAATCTGTGACTATACCACGAATGTTACTTCCGAAAAGTTTGTCCAAATTCGCGAAAATAAGTAAACGCGAAATGTATTTATTTGTCCTTGGCACATATTTGTACACGCGGAATTAAATACTCGGTAAAAAAACCCGCGAATATTAATACGCGTAAAGGCTGAAATACACGATCATTTTTAAATGATCATTTTGTTTCTCCGTTTACAATGATGTGAATACCTGACTACACGAATCTTTTAAACATTTTCTTTTGTATGCTAAAATAAACTGTTAAACGAATTGGCGCCATAAAAATTTGAAGAAAACAATAGAGTCTAGAGTTTATCATTTTAAAATGGTCAATTGAAATGACCGGTACTTTTCTTCATTTTTTCATGAAATACATAGTCATTTTTAAATGATCGTGTATTTCAGCCTTAAGAAAGTGCACTTTTGGGTTAACACGGATATTTGTAATTTAACGTTATGGTTTATAAATAAATAATACGCATACCAACTACAGATCGCAGTTATCGGTTTAATGTTGCCTCAACCTTGCTCTTGTCAACACGCGAAGATCGTTCTTCCGTGTTTCGGCTCTTCTCTGTTTCAAAAAAAAACAAAGATCGCTCTTCCGTGTTTCGCCTCTTCCGTTTTTCGAAAAAGTAAGAAACTCTGAGAGTGCGATTGTGTTTGACTCAAATACACGCGCAGGACATTATTTAGATTTCCGGTTTTTGACAGGTGTTTAATCAAAGGGGAGGGGATGTAAAGTGGGACGGTTCTGCACTTTCATACGATATCATCATAATCCACATCCTCTCTAAGAACGAACAAGTTGTTGGCCTCGTACATCCAAATTCGAGTGGCAGCTGAAAAAAAGTCGTATTCCCTCTAATGTACATCAACGACATCACTAACGCAATCTTTTGTGATGGTTTCAAATCTCAATAGACAAATATTTCTAACAGAACAGGAGAGGAAGAACCACTGAAACAAATTTCGGAGATAATCCCTTACAATCAAAATCAGACAGAGTTCTTCTTACTCATGATCAGTTTACCAGCAAAGTTATAGTGTATACAAATATTTGACATAGCATTTTCATCATTGGCTATATTGTCAACCATAGATCATAGAACCATAGGTCGTAAAAACTATGGGTAGAATAAAAGATCGGGTATGAACAAAGGTGGGGGGTGAAAGTAGTGGGTAAAGAAAAGCAGGGGAGATTTTAACCTTTGACCGGGCGTATTCTCTTCCTGGATATGTTAAGCAAAGTATTATTGTATAGGTCAACTTGATCATTTATGCCAAGATTAAAAAAAGCCCGTTTAATAAAGTCAATTTGAGCACGATTATAGTGCCACACATCCCCTTTATAAGGGGGCGGGAAATGAACTGTAAAACTAATTTTCGCATAAACTATTTGATGATGACACGTTCTACATAAGGAAAGGTGAACTCCACTTTCAGAAATAAGATTATGTTGACTTGCAAAGACAAGGTCAATGCATAAGGGAGAATTTATGGGATTTAGCTGGTCTGACATATACTGGGGACCGGTATAAGGTCTTACCTCGAGCAACGAATTAAAATCTGGATATTCGATTAAATGGTCTAGTAGCTATTAAATGCCGTAGATGCTCTAGTCTAACAGAGCCAAGCTATGTGTGAGTTTTCAGCTACATTTCGTTCTCTAGAAGAAATTATATTTTTGTTGGTGCGAAAAAGAAAAGAAAGGAATAAGAGGATCATTTTGGTTTCATCAGACTCCAATATAAATCAACATATGTTTTTGGTCGACGATTATTGGTTGTCAGCATGATATGGGTCCAGTTCTTCGTCGTAGTTTTGTTTTTAGTCGAGTTTTACCTGGACGTTTGGGTATACGAGTTTATATACGATTTGTTTCTCACGAAAACAGTTTGTAAACACAAATGTAAATGTAAATCTGTCTCTTCTAAACCCAGTGGGCAAAAACGTGTTCAAAGTCGGCAGTAAAGATGCTAGAATAATATTGAAAACGTTGCTCTAAAGTCTTGTATTTTTTACTTTCTGAAACACATGACTGACGATTATAATGCAAATGGATTCTATTGGCCCTGAGAATAATAGAACGCACAATAGCCGCGCGAATCAAAGAAAAGAGTGTAATTGAAAATGTTTGTAATTCGTATGGAAACCCCCGTCTAAAATTAACACGCGATGTGCCTGTATAAGTTTCTTGGAAACATGGTAATCTTGTCTAGTCGTTAGTTCTCTTCTCTTTTAAGTGTAAATTCAATCAAAAGCAGGGTCACTATTTTTAAGCGAAATTTTTATAATGACGACCTGCTAGTCTATATTCCATCGCATCTAAATCTAAATACATTGCATTGTGTGAATATAAATACTCACAGCGAATAATACTACCGAATAAGGACTCGCGATTTTCTGTATATGGACGGTGTGTTGTCATATATTTTAAGATATAGTCTAGATATATAGCCTAGATATTTTATATATACGATCGCAATTTATAAGCATCACATTTTTAAACATCACCAGACAGCAAATTGACCCTCTTTTCTTCAGGATCTTAGACAGCAGGAATTTGTACAAAATCCGAATGTGTAAAAAAAAAGCGTGCCCTATAGCGCTGATTAAACATGGTTACTTAAAGAGGGTACCTATAGAAATGTAGGTAATCACGGTTTGAAATTAATCATCACTAAACCTCAGTCAAAATATACCGGTGCTTATTTAAAAAAACGTGTTCAGTATATAAGATATATTTTAAATGATTATAGCGAAACTTTAAATTGGGTAAAAGAGTAAACGGATCGGATTTCCGATATAAAAGCTTTTTTATAGGGTACAGCGAATAGCTCCACATGGTTTGACATTTTTTACTATCACTAACATATCTGTTAGGGTATTGACAAATTCAAGAACCCATATAATCTGCTCTATCTAGATAGTCTAAAAATAAATTTCCCAAATTAAACTAAAAAATTAATATATAATAATAATAATAAAATTTAACCTATAACAATCTATAATAGATTCTGTATGGATTTTGGATCGTCATAACCTTAAGCACCTATGTTTAGGTGAAAATATTTTTGTAAATAATCAATTCCTTGTTTTGAGACAACTTAGGGTTAGGTAAAGCTTGCAATATAAACCTTAGTGAAGTTACTATGAAATATTCTGCAAAGTTTGGTCTCATAATGAATCCGTTCTCCCCGATTGTTCCTATATTTGAAAAATCGGACATTTGCCGCATAAGAATATGTTGATAAATTGCAACATTTTCATTCAAAACTAAGCGGAACAAAAAATTATTACCTATCCAAAACTGAAAATAGAATTGGAAAATCTTTTAAGAAACTCTCATAATCTTAATACTAGGAAACATGGTATTTAAGGGAAATAAAGGTAAATGCTGGCGTCATCAAAAACAGTGCTACCATTTTGTTTCTTTTAAGATGGACCATAGTTCTATACAGTTTATTCATAAACTACCAGCCGTTCAAAATTTATCGAGGAGGTTGTAATCTTCCCCCTCCCTCAATGTTACACAGCCCTAAAAAGCCCAGTATTAATAGGGTTAAAATATGAGTGGACCTGTGTGTGCAATATTAATAGTAACTTGTTCATTGGAATTAATGAGGTGGAGGTGAGTTATGATAACAGTTTGAACAATAAGCATAGCAAGTTGGACTTTATTAAAACCGGGAAGGTATATCCAAAGTAGAGTTTGAGAGAAAAATACCTCTAAATAACATGTTCGTTGTTTGTTGACTTTTGAAATCCCGACTCATTTTCTTGAAAGTTTTTGAAATCATATTCACAACTTTGCTGCATCTTTTTTGTAATTTTTTCATAATGCAGTTGTTAAAATATTTCTTTGTGTTCAAGTGCGGCAAGAACAGTATGACATAAATTCTGTGGCTATACAAAATAATGAAATTTATTCCATTCAGTAAGAATACTGCGTAGAATAGAAATATAGATTTCCAATAATAACTTGTTTGATATAAAGATAACCAGATGATATTTCCAACGATTACACATGAAATAAAATTTGCTAAAATTATTATTCGAGTTTCCTTAAAGTTTGATGGAAGATGCCTTGCTCTAATAGATTGTACCGAATTCAATAATAATATAAAGAATATAAATCCGAACTGTACAAGGATGTGGTTGTCAGTATTGCAATATTTTTCACGATATTGTTCTTCATCAGATACGAAATACGTTTCGTTGGGTGTTCTGTATTTGAACGAGACCAACAACATACAGACATTACAAATTGCAAAAACTACCAAAACAAACACTTCTGACGCTTTGGCAGCAATCATTTTTCTTCGTGACATCTTTCTATTACTTTGAAAGATTCGTAAGAAAGTTCTTGTTTTGCTCAAAGTAACTACTGTAGATAGTGTTAATAGAACTCCTATGCAAATTGGACGCAGTGTACAAATTAATGTATTTGGTTCTCCTATAAACAGAAACGGCATTAGAATTACAATCAACTGTTGAACAGTAAGTTGAATGAAGGATAATAGCATGTTAGATGACTTAATAACAGGTGTTTCATTGTACTTGATATAAAGAAAGACAGCTGAAGAAATTCCACTTAACATTATTCCAGAAACGGACATCATTATTATGCTTGATTTATCTGTAAATTGTAATGTTAAGTTACGGTAGGTGTCATAACAGACTGTTTTATTAATATTTGCTACCCAGCCACGCGAACATTGTCTGCATCTTTCGTTACCAATTACATTTTTTACACTATTGCCTGGACATGGCTTACAGCTCCAATTAAACACTGAGTCATCAAAATAGATAGTTTGACCAATTGAACACTCAGGTTTACATGTATAATTTTGCAGATTTGTGACCACTTTGTGAGTGATTTGTTTGGTGCGAAATAAATCAAAAGTTTTAGAGTTATAACTTTCATGACATACTTCAATCTTATCAATTTTCTTTACATACATTGATTCACTGCAGTTTAGTACTGCCTTTACAGTTCCAAAACTTCTGGGTGTAGTAGTTGAAGATACATCTTGAATCCCGGCTTTCAAAACGTCTGTTAGCAAGGTTATCTCAGAATAAGCTAAAGCCCGTGCGTGTATAAGTACAGTCTTCTTAAGTGCCGTTTTAATAAAAGCCTTTTTAAACTCATTTAAATCTGTATGATCAGCAAAGAATAAAACAAATACATTTGGATGATTCATCAACGTAGCTTCTATAGGTAGACATTGACAAATTTCTTCTGCAATGTAGCAAAGACTTGCTATAATGTGTATATCTGAGCTTCGGTAAACATTTTGGGAAATAAGAGATTCGATAAATCCAAATTTTGTTTCGATAAATACAAATGAGGACCATGAAGCATCTGAATACACGGTGATATCTTTGTTATCAATGGCATTGATGAAGTTAAAATTATATACATAAAAATAGTTTAGTACAGCTTGTGTAGCTTTGATAAATTCAGCATCTGCATGTAAAATTACAGAATTCAATATATGTATATCCACATCTAACGTGTATTTTAGTATTATATCAAGTAATGTTGGCATGTTATTACAAAAATCATAAGTTACCATGCCATTGCTACTTGAAGATCTGATCATATCTTTTCTGTATGATATCTCTTTTATAATCATTGGCATATTATAAGATTCATCATCTTCCGATATTGTAATTGGATACAGAAATAACAACCATCGTCCATTTTTGGACTGATGCATTATTTTCTTTTCACCACATCTTGAACTCGCTTTCTGAGTAACTTCTGTCAGCACCACAAGGAGGATATATCCCATGACAAGTTTCATATCTGCAACTAAAAGAATACCGAATACGATCGTGGTGATCTCCAAAAGCAGACAGAATATTGTTAATAAGCGGACCGGTGACGTCACTTTCAACCAATGTAATGTCTTTATTTGAAATTGGTGTGAACCAATTTGCCTAGTGAAGAGACTCCTTTATATAGGTGCAATATAGACCTGTATCCATATATATAATTGGGTATATCGTCAGTAATAAAATTTGTTGCTACTGATAGAATACTTCCCAAAACAAATTATACATTTTTACAAAGTTCCTCTTTCTTTTATACTTCCCTTCGTTTTGTTTTATCATTGTTTTGAAATATATCATTTCTTCTGTATTGATATTAGTTAGGAAGTAAAATATAACCAAGGTTTTATTGTATTTGTGATGATAATAAAATATAAGCTATTGATAGGGAACAGTGAGTCTACTGCGGAATAGATTGAAGAAATGAGGATAGTCGAAAATTAATTCTATTTCTTTTCATATTTTCTAACAAAATCTTGTTTTCTAAATCTTTTTTGGTCGGTTCTTCTTTTGTTTTATGAAAAGGACTATTGGAAATGAAAATATTTTCAGATATATTTTGCATGGCATATGTGAGTTTTCCTATATTTTATCTAGGATCTTTTTGAAAAATATTTTTAAATACTAAAGAAAACCAAATATTTGACAGGTGGTAAAACATTAATTAAAGAAAGAAAAATTCCTTTTTTTGAAGGAAAAATCTTTTGGTTATTTTTTTCTGCGCCTCCTGCTTTACTACGACGACGTCATCAAGAAAATAACTACGCTTATATGTTTATTATGTGTTTGCCTAGACTATTAAATAGTCTTTTGCAGGCATTCGGAAATAGTGGCGCAACGGTAATAGCTACAAATGAGGGCGAAGCACGAATGAGTAGTGCGAAAGACTATAACAATTCGAAATTTTTCATGCTCTTTAGTCAGACCTGTAGAACACTTTAAATCTACTTATATTGACGGGGGCGTTGTATTTTTTATATAAACAAACTAACAAACAAGGAGGCTATGCAACTCACAGTAGTGTGTATGCTGTTTACAACATAAAAACATTGCTACAAAGCATATGATCGTTTCATCATTGAAGTGTAAAGGTAGAAAGTTTCTACTCTTTTTATACTCTCCTGCTTGTTTGGTTAGATCATAGTCACAAACAAAAAAGACTTTGTGACTATGGTCAGATATACATCATTTGTCTAACAAAAACTTCCTCTTTGACTTGACGAGACTTAAATAAAAACACAGGTTATCTGTTGAAAAGGGTCATTGGCTAAGTTATTTTACTGTATAGTCACTAGTGACTATGGGATATTGATTTTTTTTTATATGTTCAATACATATAATTTACAGAAACTAAAAAGGGACGATACAGGACACTTGATATCCCACTATAGAAATCCTATCAGTGGAATACTACACATAGAAAGAATAAAATAAAATAAAATAAAAACTTAATATAACATAAAAGTAGAATATTTAGTATTGGACGAGATTACATTTACTTATGAAATTAGAGGCATATCAAACCTACCGGACGACTTTAAAAAGATGATCGCGTGCTTAAGTATCAATGAATTAACCTCATTAGTAAATGCATCATTAACATACAAAAATATATCAACCAAATTGTCATCCGAATAGCAGATTGATATAGATCCTAACAATTCAACAATATTGTCAAGGAATGTCTTCCGAGTACTCGTATAAAAAGAACAACGCAAAAGATAGTGACTAGTAGACTCAATCTCGAGATTAAAGCTACAAAAAGGATCAATTGTGTCAAGAAAATTGTGGCGAAATTTATAATCCCTCAAGTGACTTAAATTCACTCTTAAACGCGAGAGGAGTTTCAGGCCAACAGGATCAACAATATTATAGGTAGAACAGCGTTTTAGACGTATGTAATTACGTAAAGCTTTTTTAAAAGCTGACATTGTTGCAGAAGATCGCAATTCAGATCCCAGGTTATTCCACTCTCTGACACAATATGGAAAAAAATAATTTTCAAAATAATTAGTATGTGACACTGGTAGTCCAAATATATTGCATCTTACAGAATCATGTGACCACTGCTTATTTGATAAAAAAGCATGCAAATACTTAGGCGAATTTAATGATGTAATATTAAAAAAAATAAACTAATCTCCTATACCATCGTCTATCACGCAGGCTCTCCAAACCAAGTTCTTGGTACAAGCGTTCGCGTGAGGAACCTTTAATAATTCCCGTTATTGCAAGGGCGGTATTGTATTGGACCCATTAAATCGTTCTACAAAAGGTATCGTTATGAGGCTGGTCATATAAAATATCACAGTAGTCGAGATGTGGCCTGATAAAGGACCTATAAATGTCGAGCAATGATTTACGGGATAGATAAAAGTACAATATTTTAATGAGACCAATACCTCTGTTTGCCTTTGAAATCTTTTCATTCAGGTGATGACGAAAGTTCAGTTTTTGGTCCAAAATTAATCCAAGGTGTTTCTGCATTGGTGCAGATATAACTGGTGCATCATTAAAATAAAAGACAGGATGATTAACTATTTTTTTTTATACGAAAAAACCACCTCCATAGCCTGTTTGTTATGATCTGGATTAAAAGCTTTCTCCACTGATAAACCCAGTCTTTAATCATGCTCAGATCATGGTTTAAATCTTGACCAGATCTATTAACATCAAATACGGTAGAGAAAGTAGAAATGTCATCAGGGAATAATTTTGCAACAGAAACAAAATTATTAGAAAGAGCAAAGGACCGAGAACAGAGCCTTGTGAAACCCCAGCATTAACATCAAGCAAAGATGATGATTGACCATTTAAAACCACCCATTGTTTGCAATCAACTAGTATGTCATAGAAACAACCTTATACTCTGTAGCATTTCAGCTTGAAAAAACCACCTTCATGCCATACTTTGTCAAACGCTTTGGATATATCAAGAAAGACACCCCTAGTTTCATAAGACGAATCGCCATCAAATGCTTTATAAATGTCATGTGTGATGGCAAGCAGCTGAGAAACACAGAAGTCACCCCTACGGAAGCCAAACTGATTTTTAGACAGGAAATCGTTTTCCTGAAAATATCTGAACAAGTTGTTATAGATAATTTTTTCAACTATTTTCCCAAAGATTGGTAAGAGGAATATTGGTCGGTAGTTTTTTACCAGATTTTTGCTCTCCTTTTTGTGGATAGGAGTAATATTGCCTTTTTTCCAGGAGTCAGGAAATTTGCCAGAAGCAATTTCTGATTCAAAAATTATTTTCAATGGTGGGATAATAGAATTACCACGCACATTTGAATCATTTTGATAGAGATATTATCATGACCATGCGCTTTATTTGGGTTAAGATCCTTTATTATTTTAGATAGATGCAGATATAATAGAAATATCCTTTTTCCGTTGAACAGTCTTGTATCTAGCTTCAGGAAGAATGCTTCCATTTTTAAAAGTACACATTGATTGGCAAGGAAAGAGTTTAATATACTAGCCTTTGTTGCAAAGTCGATCTCAAAAATATCATTCGCGAGAAGGGGAGGAACTACATGAATTTTAACTTTGTGCAAAAGCCTTTTTAATATAGAACCGGTATACGGGTCACCTAAATCTTTTCCAAGTGACACAAAATAGGACTCCCTTTTCGTAGCATGACTTCATCTTCATACTGTCTACAGCTAGAGATATATTTCCTGTATATCCTGTTCATTTGACGTAAAGCACTATTAATATCTTTGTTGATCCAAGGAGAATCTTTAGAGCTACATTTAATTGTCTCGTGCGGAATAAAAGTCTTGAATATGTTAAGCAAAGTATTATTGAAAAGGTCCACTTGATCATTTATGCTAAGATCAAAATTTTCAATGGTCCTTTTAGTAAAGTCAATTTGAGCACGATTATAGTGCCAAACTTCCCTTTTATAAGGGGGCGGGAAATGAACTTTAAAACTAATTTTCGCATAAATTATTTTATGATGACACGTTCTACATAAGGAAGGGTGAATTCCGTTTTCAGAAATAAGATTATGTTGACTTGCAAAAACAAGGTCAATGAATGAGGGAGAATTTATGGGGTTTAGCTGGTCTGACATATACCGGTCATTTCTAGAAGGTTTGTTTTGTTCATACCTCGAACAACAAACTGAAATCTAGATATTCGACTAAATGGCCTAATAGCTATTAGAAGCCGTAAATGCCCTAGTCTAACGGAGACAAGCTATGTTATAGTTTTCAGCTACATTTTGTTCTCTAGAAGAATTTATATTTTTGTTGGTGTGAAAAGGAAAAGAATGGGATAAGAGGATCATTTTGGTTTCATCATTGAAATGGGTTTAGTCTATACCTAGAAATTACAGCTCTAGTAACTCTACTCCACTAAGATATATTTCCTCATGTTCCTCATGATTACTACCTTTTCTTAGATTGCTAAAATTTGTTACCAGGAGAAGAGTGCTGAATCAATAATCTTGCAATTAATTGGTTTCTTCGTCCCGAAAAAACCAATCAATTGCGAGCTCATTGACTTAAGCTTATTTCTACTGGGGTGGGGCACATTTTTGCTTCCTTGATGATGTCATCATAAGAAATGACGTCATCACAAAAAGAATTATGCAAAAATGTTTATTATGGGTTGATCCAACTTTCTGGAAAGTTTCAAGACTACAGCATGGTTCTATCAAAAGTTATGAAAAGCCCAGTAGAAAAAGGGTTAACACTCTTCATCATAGATTAATTTTTCTCAAAATTATTGAATTTTACTTTTTTAAAGTTGCTAAGATATCTGCTTTTGGTAACGAATTTTGGAGATGTCTCCTAAGCTTTCAAAATGTTTGAACATATTTTCGTCGCCATCAAATGTATGATTTTCTAAAAGACTGGAGTTTATGATCATGATGTGAACTATCTGAACTCTATGATCCGCCACAATATAATACTCTTACACAATATGGACGGAAAAGATGTAATATTTTTCTGTAACAAAATATTTTGAAGGAATCAATAATTTAACTCGAAGTTACAAAGAAGAGTACTGATGTCAACGATGATGTAGTGGTCTATTTTATTCATAAAGAAATGAATCAACACTTACTCATTAAAGTAATGTTCTCCGTTGAGGCAATATTTTGGAAAGACACTCCAAAATCTTCGTCTAATTTTTTTGAGCAAAAATGCCCCAAATTGAGTTTTCGGTTCAATTGACTGAAAAGGCATAGTGTCACCTTCAAATTTGGTATCGGCATTCTAGTCGCGATTTACAGCAAAATCGCGACCATGGTCAATGTCCCATAGAACATTAAAATGTCCAAAAAGTCTCCACTTTTAAAAATCTTAATTTTTTTTCTAGGTCTTCACTTCTCCCTTATCATTTGGGTATGACATTTGGGTGAATGTGGTCAAAACCTCATAGAATTCAAATTCTCAAAACATTTAGAAGTTTCCACTTTTCCAATTTTCACTAATACTCGGTCTCAAATTGACAAAATCGAAAAATGAATTGGCCAGCAGTCTTGTAATATTGCCTAGCAATAACAAAATTTCGATTAAAAAGAACGTGTGTTCGAAGTAACCGATAACTCAAACTTTCATAGTATAAACACATATTAGTTCTAGGTCGAATAAATAAATGTATATACTTTAAGTGAAAGGCTTAAATTCGATATCTACGAGCAAAATCGATTTTCACACCATTAGATATAACGTTAGTCCTCCAGTATATATATATTTCAAAAAAGCTAAAAAAGTTCATATAATAAATGTTCAAAATAAAAAGACACACTTTGCATGATTAAAGCAACGCGGTTTTAATGGTGTATTTTTTATCAAGTAAAAGTTATTTACTTGTACTTTCTTCGTTTTGGAAAAAGACGTATTGAGAAAAGTCGTTCGATAATTTTTCTCTCCTTCCTAATAAAGGTAGACTGGTTATGACTGTATCCATTCGACAGATATTCTTTTGGTTTTCAGAAAATGTATATAACCATGCATTTTATCTAACATGGTCACAATATAAAGCAGACCAAATATATACTAAAGAAACGCGCAAATAATGTAAACAAAC
>JAULBZ010006228.1:0-12577 GCA_032360805.1 Neoturris breviconis
CGGGTTATTTATCAGATAGAGATTGTTTGTGTTGTCTTTGTGAGTCCTGTATCGTCTATTTTGTGATGTCCAAAGGGAACCATCAACTTTGTCTGAGCTTTTTCTCGTAGTGTTAATTGTCTAGGATTATTGTAGTTTACTGCTGATAAAATAAGTATCTTATCACGTGATTTCCACATTACCACGTGATTTTATTTAAAAATGATTTTTTTTTTGAAGTGATTTTTTTTTGAAATAATTACATGGCACTAATGGGTTTCCGTACTAAAGCGCCCCACTTGGTCTGTATTTTTCGAAAATTTTGTTTCTTCGTCAGTGTTGAAAATGGCGGTCATTCGCTGAACGAACGTGCTGGATGATTTGATACAGCTGGATACTGCCACTCCCCCCCCCCCCCCGCATTGACCTTGTGAAACCTGAATAGAGTGATGATACAGACCACATGGAAATCCCTAGATGTGGCAAAATCGCGAGTCAGATAATAATAATAAAAGATAGCGATGTGGTTTTAAACATCTGACCGAGCTCCACCCTGTAGATAAATAAAAAGTAACAAGATGCCGTAAAACTCAAATATACCCCCATAGTTTTGCCTCCAAGCTCATTCGAGAGGGCGATTTATCAAGACAAGACAAATATAAAATAAAGCACATGTTCGAACAAACCCAGGTGGGCAAAAACTTGTTCAAAGTCCGCAGTAAAGACGCTAGAACAACAACGTCGAGAAGTCCATCCTGATCAAAAGGTTGATTTTCACAGACAATAATAAAATAATAAAAAAAACATTTCATTCATTGGTAGATGTTGACGTCACATGAAGTGGACATAAGAATCCTCTGACGAAAGTTTCGGTCATCAAAGTAAATTGAAGTGACCTTAATGAATAGAAAGTCACGTTTTATTTTGCTACACGCTACAGTAAAACATGTGTGGTATTTCGAGAGCTAAAATAAAAAACATGCCAAGATAGATCACAAGGTCTCTTTGTATACATTAAGCTGTGACGTGCCAATTTCTTAAATATGGCTTGTCTTGTTTAAATCTTAAATATTGCTTGACTTTTACTGGTTTACAAGTAAATTTGACTGTTTTTCTAGATTTCAAACTCTCATGGACCAGGATGTTAGCAAAAATCAGCATGATCATTCAATAGTTGAAGTCATTTAAGACAATTCCCGGAATAAACACATGCTTTTACAAAGTAAATAAAGCAATGTCTGAAACTTGCTTCGAACTAGTAAAACTTGTTTAGCACACACGTATTTTTCTCAGCTTATCTAAATAGTGAATTGATAATGAGTACGTACATTATATATTTGAAACTTGATTAGAAATTAGAAATCTTTTGACGATTTCAATTTAATCTCACATATAGTTTGTTTATTGCAACGTTTACAATTTAATTTGAATGTCTTCTTCTACTTCGACTTAGAAACTGTTATAGTATTGTGGATGTTATATGCATCAAAAATCAGCATTCGTACAGTCATTTTTGGACAATTACGTCAGCTAGTGTAACACAGGCTTTACAAAATTAATATATAGTAGCGATTGAAACTTGTTTTCAATCTAGTGAAACTTGTTTAATAACTGACCTTTTACAAACGTATTTTTCCTCGAGACTACAAAAAAACCGAAATAAAAAACTGAATCTTATCTTGTACAGAGATATAGTGAATTGACAGTATGTAAGGGCATAATCATTACGTAATTAAAAAGGGTAGACTTTAAACAAGTTCTTGTTCATATGGGTAATGTAATTAAAATTGATATACTGTTTTTACCAAATAGTGCATTGGAAATTTTATCTTGGTAGTAGTTGGAAGTGTCGAAAGAGATACGAGAATTTGTTTTTTTGGAATAATCCATGCTGTATCGTATGCTGTTGCTATTCCAGGCCACAAATTAAAATTCTTTAAATCTGATACATGTTTCTTTTTATAAACATCAGTAAATTTTAACTAAGACTCTGTGATGCTTAATTTCAAACAGCGATTTCCCTTATTTCTATGGGTACCCCCTAAATTTAAGTTTAATCAACGCTTTAGGACATGTTCTTTCTTTTTACGCATTTTATCTTTAAACTTTGCATTTTTTGTGATCATGAAGATAAGAGGGACAATCTTCAGCGTGGTGATGTAAAGGCGATGCTTATAAAATACGTGTTGTGCTGATTTCAGATATTCCGTGTATAAAGGCGGCTTCGCTAGGCGAATTCGTTCGCAACACTTCTAAATGATATATAGTACCGATATAGTAAATATATAGTATACATATATACGTTTTTTTATAACTTACAAAGGTCAGGCATAGAAACAAAAAATGTAATAACGGAAAGGACAGGCCAGGTAATTTATACATACTGTGAGTTTGTAGGACGTTATGGAACATGAAGGGACAATTATTGCCAAGAGTTATGAAATGTAATTTGAAATAAAGTATGTTCGATTTCCATCACAGAGTGCCATTATACCAATATTGTATATTGAACAATTTCAACCTCGTTCCCAGGGCTTCTTTAAGAGAAAAGAAGCCCTGGGAACGAGGTTGGAACAATTGAGTATATGTCAATTTTGGCATTTGGTGTTGTTAGCTAGCGTTAATTAGAATTAGGATGGGTATGGAGTTATAAGATTTGAAGTTTTGAAAGATGTGTTTGAGTGTGCAGAAATAATGGTGGACTGAGTCGGATTTGAACCGGCAACCTCTGGATTTCCGTTTCAACGCTCTGCCAACTGAACTATCAGTCTGATGGTTAAGCGTGTGTGCACTTCATTTAACATTTGAAATCACAACGATTCCAGTTGTGTATAATAACGATAAATTCAGCGGGGTTAAATAACTGCTATTCAGAATATTCTTATTCGAATTGGTTGAAAATATTCTGAAAAATCTCTCATCCATTTTACCCCCTGCTGTTGATTCTTTATTGACTGGTATTCCATCCTAGTGGGTAAAAACTTGTTCAAAGTCCGCAGTAGAGACGCTAAAACTAAGTCGTTTGATATTGTTCTAGCGTTTTTACCGTGGACTTTGAACAAGTGCTTGCGCACTGGGTTATTTTTTATAATTTTTCATTTATGTTATTATTTAAGAGGGTTTGGAAAATGTGAAGTAAAAAATGACAATTACTCCCTAAATATATATAAAATAACAAACGCCGTGTCTAAAAAACCGGGAATAAATCTCTGTATTTACTGATTAAAACTCCGATAATTGTCTCGATGACTGCTTGACCTAACCCTTACCCGTCAGTAAATAAGAGACTTTGAATAAACAAAAGTATGATATAGTAAATATGTGTGAGTGTCAGCTAGGAGGTGTCAGTTAAAACACTTTAAGTGCTAGAACCTCCCAGTGGGAAAACACTTGCTCAAACTTCGCAGTAAAGCTAGAACAATGTTTCTAACCTTGTTCTTATGCCTTTACTGCTTGCGGACTTTGAACAAGTTTTCTCCTCTGGGCTTGATAAAAACAAGAAAGTTGGTTTTCACAACTTCCTTTTATGTTTTGACGTATTTGATTGGTAGAAATTGACGTCAAACAATTTCTTTTGGCTTTTGCACGATTTTTTTCGTCTAGTAGAATACCAATACCCAATGATATAGAAGTGGGTCGGGGATAAAAATGGGACCCGTAAAAGTGGAACAATGGAATTAAAAGTGGAACCCCAAAAATAAAAGTGGGACCACTGAATAAAAATGGAACTCCAAAAATAAAAGTATACGAATAAGTATGAAATCGAATATTTTTATTTTTTAATATTTCTTATTATTAGGGAGGGTTTATTAGAGCATGTAAGGTGACTTCGCTATGAAGTCGCTGCGTGAATATCCGGCTTAAGAGGATAAGCTCTCCTACACATGCGTAAATAAATGTAGAATGCTAACAACAGAAAGAGGTGTTCATATGAGTGACCAGGGAAACACAAAGTTGTAGGAGTAGATTCCACACACTTATCGTAGCCACTTCATAAAATTTATATCTGATGTTTCGAACTTATTCTTTGCAAACACATACCGTAAATGCTCTAATAAGCAATTAACAATTACTCCAAGAGCCTGGGAACTAGGCTGCTAGAAACAACAACATTTGTCGAGTTTGCAAAAATTATGTTATGTCTATTCGTGGTTTGTATTTTACGTTGAACTTCGTAAAACGTCTCCATAGTTACACACATGATTTTAGAAGTGTTAGTGAGTTGGTGAGTTGCATATACCAACCTCCATGATATATCGTAATGTATCGATTAAGCGCACCCCTCGAATAAGCGCCCCCCCCCTACCCCCTTTTCGCAAAAAATTCGATAAGTACCCCCCTTGAATGAGCGCCCCACTCTAGAAACTTGAAAATTAAATAAGTGCCCCGGTGCTTATTCGAATTCGACCCTTTTTAAATTTTTGTTTTAGTGAAAACGAAAATCCATATATAGGTTTTTGCTGTCAGATGAGAATTCAGATGATGACGATGTAGATATTGACTTAAGAAAAGAAGAAACAGTATAATGCGAGCATATCATTGTGGTGTTTATTCTATATTCTCCAAAAAATACCTTAAGTTTTGTCGATTGAACAAGCGCCCTCCTCGAATAAGCGCCCCCTCTCACACTTAAACAAGCGCCCGGGCGTTTAATCGATGCATTGCGGTATTTTTATTTAACCGGCAACCGACAACCAGAAAAATATATTTATCCTGGAAGGTTTTAGAATAATTGTATTTCAATCCTGTATTTATTTGTTGTATTTTTAATCATATATTTATTTGTTAATTACGAATTTTCTCATAAAATATAATATTACTAAATTCGACTATTATTCATTCATTTCTTGTCTTGTCGAGGAGATCTTTAAAGAAAAGAAATCATGCCATGTTTCATACAAGTAGTAGGTTTGCCAACCTCGTTCCCAGGGTTTCTTGCCTTTTCGAACACGGAATAGCGGCGAAGAAAACCCTGGCCTCGGCTGGCATAAAAGTACTACTATATGTGGTTATTTTAAAAACGACCCGACATGTTTCTATTCTATGATACAGAAATGAGTGAGGCAGAAACACTTTATTGGTTTTGAAAATGGCGAGTTGAGTTTTTTTCAGTTAAGAATATTTAAATACTGCAAATAAATGTTTTGTAATATATCAACGTCATTTTGCCGACTTCTTACACCTTCAGCATATGAAAGCACCTTTCTCAATGTGACACTAGTTCTACACAATGTTTATAAGAGTAATTCGTAGATGATTAGCTAACTATAATATACTAGCAGCAGTTTACACCATGTGCCCACGTCGGCTAGCCAATGTTTAGAACTACGGATGTTTCAGATCATTTCTTGTGTAGTAACTTCTTGCAGTGATTGCCGACAAGGGTGAAGGAATGCAAATTGCTGGAAAGCTGGCGAAGAAGGGTCTGTTAAGACTGGAGACGCTTTCGGAAAATATTATACCGGTATATATTGGGGATAGCAGAAATTACTTTGAATTTCTGTTCGTTTGCCGTAGTTTTGGTTCACCCTTCTACGTTGGTAGGTGAAACTTTTCTAAAAACGCGAAACGGAGGGTGAAAATTGTCTGCCATCTTTGATTTTTTTTTAGCAATGCGATTTTGCTTTCCGAAAAACCGGAATAAACATATTTTTGCGGGGAGTAATATACTGTCCACGCTAGCGTGGGCAAAAACGTTGGAACTCACAACAACAATATTCTTAATGAGCAAACTGTATTCGTTTAAATTCTTTTATTCCCAGGAAAAAATCTTGAATGTTTTACTTGAAAACATTGCTATATATAAACACCCAATGTTATAAAAGTTTGTCCTACTTTCTTAGCTTTACAATTTTTGCTTACTCGTTAACTCGCGGAATATTTTAAAAACGACCCTCGAAAATTTTAGAATCTCAGAGCCAATCAGTTTGCAGAATCGACCGGCAGAGGCCAGGGCTTTCTTCGCCGCTATTCCATGTTCAAAAAAGCAAGAAGCCCTGGGAACGAGGTTGTTAGGTTTGCGAATCAGAAACTGCGTAAAGCGAGTATTAGAGAAGATTATGTAAAGAATTAGACATTGCGATATAGTTCTTCTGATCCTATTATTATCAAGGCTGAGCCGTCTATTAACGCCTGGCTGACCCGATTATATACACCTATCCACCTTTATAAACAGACCAGGTGTTAAAAATCGGGCCAATCGGATTATTAACGCATTAAAAGAAATAAAATAAGAAAAGAAAATAGGAAGAACTATTATCCTACCATTACCACACCTATGATGTCATCATCCGAATAGAGATAAAGTATTTCCAATAGGTGTTCGGAGATAAGAATTGGGGAAAACATTCAACTTTTTTTAAATTCGTATATGACGTCATAGGGCGGGATTAAAGTGTGTTCGATTTAGATATATTTATTAATGACATAGTTGCTTTGTAGTCAACCATACAGTCTGTATACCCTCGGAATGTGCGTTTTCTGCAAGATGTCAATGACGTCATAGGGTGTGGTTAAGACTTTGCCAATTTTGAAATTTTGATTTGTGCCATATTTTCTTTGAAGCTAACCATGCATCATTCCAAATGTGAAAAATGTCGATGACGTCATAGGGCGTGACCCAGGTGTTGTCAATGTATCATTCTATGTGTCAGGTCTGTGCACCCTTTAGAAGTGCGTTTTTTGTAAGATTTAAAAGACGTCATATAGCCTGGTCAATATTCTTTTTTCTTTTGTTTTCGTTTCGACAATGGATGGACCGATAATTACATCTGGCCACCCATCAACACATCTACACAGTCTCAGGCCTGAATATAGCTTCCGGACAACACCTGTGGAGGAGAGTTTTTTTAGTGTAGTGTTCAGCTTAAAAGCAGAACACGGCCGGCCCACGACGTCGTAACAACGTCATAATAACATCGTAACAACGTCGTTTTGATGTTGTTACGACATCGTGTGGCCACTATTACTATTATTGCACACAACTTGTCATTTTAAAACATCTTTGGTTTCTATCCTTCCATCCTACTACGAATATCCAAACAATACACGCCCGCCCGGCTTGCACCATGGGTTATAGTTTGGTATGGTTATGATTATAACTATGGTTCTGGTATGTGTTTTAGGTTTATGGCATGATTTAGGTTAATAGGTTTATTGTACGATTTTGTTATGATTTAGGTTTATATAGGAGGCTTACGACAGTGTGCTTATGGTTTGATTTTGGTTCTGACTTATATTTATAGGTTTATGGCATAGAGCATGGGGCATGGATGGTTATAGTTTGGTACGGTCACGGTATGGTTATAACAATGGTATGGTTTATAGATTTATGGAACGATCTAGGTTTATAGGTTTATGGCAAATGACACATGAGATATTTGAAGGCATAATGACAGCCATTTGATGACGTCATACTGAAGTCATAGTGATTTTCTGCAAATCGAACTTCCCGTGGTTGGTTTATCTTTATACTTATTCTCTTGACAGCTTGTGATTCCCTGATAAATTTGAAGGCATAATGGCAGCCATACAATGACCTCATAATGACGTCATAGCGGTTTTCTGAAAATCGTACTTCCCCCGCAATTGGTTTATATTCATACTTGATCATTTGATAGATTGAGACTCCCTGATAAATTTGAAGGTTTAATGGAAGCCAAATGATGACGTCACAGTTACACCATATTAATTTTCTGAAAATCGTACTTATTGTTGTTGGTTTCTCCTCATAATCCTCATACTTAGTCACTTGAGGGCTTATAAGAATGTGATTTGAAGGTATAATGGCAGCCATGTGATGACGTCATAATGACGTCATTGTGATCATACTTCCCGTTGTTGGTATATCTTCATACTTCATACGCCCGGATAAATTTAATGGTATAATGAAAGCCATATGATGACATCATAGTGATGTCATAGTGATTTTTAGAGAATCGCATTTCCTCTGTTGTTGGTGTACGCTCATACTTGGTCACTTGGTAGCTTGTGACTCCTTGATAAATTTTAAGGCATAATGGCAGCCACATGACGATGCCATAGTGACTACATAGCAAGTTTCTGATTCTATCATCATACCAAGTCGACAAAAAAACTGTTCAAAGTCACCAAAATAACGTTAGAACAACGTTCAAAGAACGTTATTTTGCTGACTTTAAGCAGGCTTTTGCCGTCTGAGTACTTGATCATTGAACAGCTTGTGATTCCCTGATAAATTTGAATTACGAAGAACGATTTTCTGAAAATCGTACTTTCCATGTTTGGTTAATCTTCATAATTATACATGTGACATTTGTAAGCATAATGACAGCCATAGGATATGATCACTAAAGCGAAGATTTTTCTATTCCGGTAGGCAACGAGATGAATAGGTTCCAAGGCGTTAGTTCATTACACGTTCTTTTTTTATAAGAAACAGCTTATAAGAAACAGTTCAGAATTTACGTGGAAGAATAAGAAACACAGAACTGAAATTTGCAAACGGTAAGAAACAACCATATATTTGTTTCGAGTTTTTAACTTCTAAAACTGATGTATGTCTCTTAGTTGGACCAAAAGCATGGAACGTTATGTGTGCCAAAATTAACTTCCATTTTCACTTTCCTTGATTCGCATAATTTCTCCTCAAACCAAAACTTGAAATGGAACTTCTCTAATGTTTAAAGTGAAACATTCGCGAATTAACATGCGCAGTACTCTTATTCCAAGGAAACATTCATAATCAATCGATCACTTGCGAAACAAATGATCCAGTTATTGTGAATCGTTTATCCAAATGCATTACGAGTATGTGATGTGGTGAGCTGACTAACGATCGCCGTATGTATTATATATGTCAGAACTTTATTGGCTCAGAACTGCTAGAAAATATATCTCTGTTTAAACGATTTACATTGAGAAATCGGACATTCTTGAGTTGTTGAAAACGAAACTTGCAGTGACCATCTTTTCTATTACCTTTGTATGTTGTTCTGTATTTTAGCATGTATTTCGGATTCTGTTTTTTATCCACCTAATAACGCCAATAACAAAATATGTTCTGCGCATGTTTCCTTGCCCATGTAAAAATAATACAGTCATGCCATGTTTCTCATCATGGTTCAGAATCTATATATAGTTTTTGGGAAGGTACCCCTTAATTAACGAAAGTTAATTATGGCACAGATAACGCTCAATATTTTGGCACACATAATGCTCCATAGATGAAATCCAAAATGCGGACTTTGAACACATTTCTTCTCACTAGGATTCTTTTAGTCTCTTGAGAGTTCGGAGAATTGAGAAACACACGTACAATTTTATCCGAAAATTTCCCGTCTGAAATGTTAACGTTCAAAATACATTATACAGTGGAACCTCTCTATAGCGGAAACCATCAGGAACAAAAAAAGTGTCCGCTATAGGGCGGTACCCGCTAAGCAGAAGTTTGTTTAAGAGAGTTTGACCAGGATCCGCTCCTGCAAATTGTCCGCTACGAGGACGTGTCCGCTATATGGAATGTCCGCTATAGAGAGGTTCCATTGTATATCATATATGATGAATAATGTATTTCCTATAAATTTTCAGTTGCAACAACAAAAACAAAAACAACAACAAAAAAAAGACTGGCAACCAAATTTATATAATATGAATAGCATCATGAGCTTCATTGGTCGGTTGAGAAACCCTTTACTTCGTCAACTATCTGGATCTACGAGATTATCAACGACATGTTGTAATAAACGCTTATTTTCAAGCCTAGTTACAAGTGATTCTAAAAAAGAAGAAGAAATCTATAACGAAAATTGGCAACGAAGGTGTGATCTAGCAACGGCTTACCGAGCATTTGAAAAGTAAGTCTCAATATGTCTTTGTATCTTTTTACCTGAAAGCATCTGAAGGCATACTACTGGAAAACGAAGTCTTTACTTCGGACTTTGAACAACTTTTTATCGACTGGGTTTAACGACCACCTGATATTTCATTTTTTTTGTCAGATAAGGCGGATCTCCACTAGGCGGATCTCCACTAGGCGGATCTCCACTAGGCGGATCTCCACTAGGCGAATTCGTTACAAAAGAATGACTGTTAAATTAGTATAAATACGCGTGACTCCTGTAACGCCGTCAAATGTAGTGCGTGACTCCTGTAACGCCGTCAAATGTAGTGCGTGACTCCTGTAACGCCGTCAAATGTAGTAAAACCTGTCAACATCTGTTGTAAACGTGGACAAATGTAGTAATATTTGTAGTAACGACATATGTAGTAACACCTATCGACAAATGTAGTAACGTTGTTAAATTAGTAAACATTTTAACTGACGATAACTGTACTAAACCGAGAATACATACCTAGTATTGCTTTTTCGGCATATAATATGATGGAACGTTTCAAACTCTTGTTGCTTACTGTACGTTTTTTTCAAACTCCGTTCTAAAAATATATTTCAGGACTAAATAGGGCCAATTTGGGCAAAATGAAAGTTTCTGGTTTTAATATTTTGAGGGAGCTGATTTAAAATTTTTGGGTCATTTTTTCATTCTAGCAATATATTTTTTGAGCTAATTTCGGTCAATTTAGGCAAAATATTGAAAATGGCTCGTTATCTTGAAAGTTTCCAGTTTTAGTATTTTGAGGGTGCCGATTTCGAATTTAGGGGTAATTTTTTCAAATAGCATTCAAAAAATTGATTTTTAATTTAGGTCAATTTGGGCAAAATATTGAAAATGGTTCGATTAACTTATAATTATTATCGAATTTGAATAGAACAAGAAGACACTATAAAGTAATATCTTTCTAACAAACTTTATTTACATCCGCTTTACTTCTTTACTGCAACGTATTTGCCCACAAGTGTTTTTTAGCAATCACAAAATTTGTTCTGATGGCTAAATCCGGTTTCCCACGTCCTATTTTCTAGAATTTTTATACCACCTGTCAAATATTTGGTTGCTAAGAGCAAATAATCCTTTAGTTATCAAAATAAATTATTTAAAAATGCTCCTCGATAAAACATAGTAAAATACTTAACATTTCTAGTCATATAAATCATTCATTCAAGAGTTATGACAAAGAATGAAATTTAATACACTTGCCCGAAACAATTATATTGATTTACTACAGTTCTCGTCAGTTTTTATTACATTTAACAACGTTACTACATTTGTCGACGGGTGTTACTACATATGTCGTTACTACAGATATTACTACATTTGTCAACGTTTACTACAGATGTCGACGGGTTTTACTACATTTAACTAAGTTTACTACATATATCGTTTTACTACATTTGACGGCGTTACAGGTGGTTACATAAAATTTCAAAAGGCACATTTCCGAAAGTTTTGGTTACATGACTAACCAGTTTTCTCCGATTTTTCCGGAATGTTGAAAACCCCGGCTAAAAAAAAAACGTTTACGAACTGGTATAACCCTAGCTGACCCGGGCTTTTTTGAAAATTTCACACCGGGTAAGGGGACTTGGGGTTGTGGTTAGCCCCTCCCCCCTCAATGGGTTATATTTGAAAAAACATATTTTCACTATTTTTGCTAACAGATAGGTGTCAATTAGGTTTTAAGGAGCTGGTTGTGACGGGCCTTCAAAGTAAAGAAAACCCAATAATGTAAATAAAATTAGAATCGAGAATAAGACTCTATGCCCTGCTTCCAAACCACTCACCCTTTGTTCCCAGCTACGATTTCGTGGTTTCCCAGTATGACCGATATGGATTCTCCTCGACCGTATTTCTTCTCTGTTTTCTAGGCAGTATGACGTTTGTTTTTCATTCGCTTGTTTAGATCCATCAGATCTCAGGCCATCGAGGTCTAGACTAGAGACTAATCGGCTGAATAAATTAGAGAGACTTTGTAGTTCAAAAGCTGGAGAGAAAACATCCTTCGTTTCCAAAGTTCTTATAAATTGGCATGTGAAAATTTAGATCCAAGAAATGGAGGGCTCTAGTTTAACATTTAAGTTTGCGTGATAGTTAATATCGCGGATTTAGGGCAAATTCTGGACTATTAAATAGTCTTTTGCAGGCATTCGGAAACAGTGGCGCAACGGGAATAGTGAGAAATGAGTGCGAAGCACGAATGAGAAGGTCTGGTTTACATGAGCTGCAAGTCTAGGCAAATTCGCGAAAATTTCTGTTCTCGAAAAAACAAACCGTTTCGAGTTCTCACTCAAATCCCAAGTTTCTTATATAAAAAACGCGTACCGCGCCCCTCAAGTGTAAAAATATTATTATAAGCGCTTCTGCTGGATAAGGGTCACCCCCTCGTCAAAGGAGTATTCAAACAAATTTATCACCAAAATTTATCGATGCTGAAAGAAATCGGGAAGACATCAAGTCGACAACAAATTTCATTTCAGACAGTAAGGAAGAAGATGATATAGATATTTGAAAGATGTAGTAAATGGCTAGTATATGGCTGAATAATGGGGGCACTTATTAGAAATTTTAACATCTAGTAAGGGGCGATTATTTGAGTCGAATAGGACATTATAACACAATGTTGTAGAATCTTGTTCTGCATTTACGATACACGTATTTTTTTTTATAAGCAACCCGACTTTTGGCCTCCTAGGAAAGTTGCTTAAAAATTCCCTTCAAAGTTA
>JAULBZ010006229.1:0-12576 GCA_032360805.1 Neoturris breviconis
TATTTACGTTTTACTTGTGGCTTGTATTGCTTGTCGAAATTCGCAAAATGTCTTATAATTTATGCGATCGGTTGTAGCTTCTGATATGTTCTCAGTGTCGTAAGTAACGAACGAGGCATATAAAGCTTGACGAAGTTTAAACTTATCGTCATCATACCGTTTAAATGCAAGAGAAGGGTTGTTCTTTTCTATGACTTTGCTAAGTACTCAGCAGTATCAAAGGGACGCTTATTAATTATTTTAAATTATTTGGAAAAATTACCGTCCACACTTATAATTTTCATGAATGTGGTAAAAACATCATATAATTTTTTCAAAGATTTACTAGCCTACGCTTATTATTTTAATGAATATGGTCAAAACATCATAATTTCCATTTTTGAAAAATCTTATTTTTGCCAATACTCAGTCCCGAGTCAACAAAATGGAAACAAAAATTAGCCAATGATCTCGTCATATTGCCTACAACCCCTCGCATAAATTATAAGACATTTTACGAATTTTAGCAAAAAATGCCCACTACAAGTAAAATGTAAATGCTGAAAATGACCACTAAAGGTCCCTAGAGATTTATCGAGTACACTTAAGACTATTTGCAAACTCGAAAAATTCTGTTGCTTCTAGCAGCCTAGTACCCGGGCTCTTGGTACAAATGCGAATTTTCGTGCAGTTGGCCTTACTAATCCAAATTTAAGTATTTTTTGTCTAAGTTGAAATTTCAAAATTTTGCACAAATTTTACCTTGTCTCAAATATTTATGTGAGGGATTGTAGAATTCCATGAGAAAAGTTCAGGACGGTACCACACCTTTGTAAATTATCTGGTGACTCCTTGTAAAATATCGCTTCAAATGCTGGCACCAAATTCCAAATTGGTAGCATAGTAATAAACCATCCAAACTTTATTTGGCGGACTAAAAATCAAAAAGAAATTATATTTTTTATTTTTTGACATTTGTTGACGCCCACTCACAGTACTGGTCACCTGTTGTTCAAGAGTTACTTATTTAATTTATTTAATGTCAGAAGCATTTGCGGGAAGAAACTTTTGCAGGAGGAGAAACACGGAAAATCTTTTTATTTTGCGGGAAGAAACTTTTGCGGTTGAGCTTTTCCAAAAAAATAAATCGGGTATAAAGTTTCGCCAAAAGGGGGACAAAAAAAGAGGAAAATCAGATGATTATTAAAAACTACAAAAACAATGTTATGTACCACTTAAAATGTTGTAATTGTCGTTTAAACCGTTAAATACATAACGAAATGCACCTATTTTATCTCCGAATCTCTCGCTTCTGCTACTTTACAACATTCCTCAGTTGGGAAAATTTAGAAAGTTTTGTGGGAATAAAAGATTCGCGGTTGGACCAACTAAAAAACTTTAGCAAGAATAAACTTTCATGGATTTGCCCAAAATCTGAAAAAACTGCAAAAGTTTCTTCCAGCAAAATTTTCCAACGTAAAAGTAGCTGAACATTATATACAATCAAACCCTACCTTATATAATTTTCTAAAAGTTTTGATATTAGTTATTTACAAAGTGATTTTCTAGTTTCTTTTTGTAAATGACAATCAATGGTAGGTACAAATACATGCAATGACATACTCTGAAGCTAATTTTGCAAGCATAAACTTTTGTGGATTTTGCAAATTTTCTGGCATTTTCGCAAATAATTATGTGCAAAATATTATAAAACCACTATTCGCAAAAGTTTATGCTCGCAAAATATTTCAAAACGACCTATTCATGAAAGTTTACGTAGGCAATTTTTTTTTAAAATTTTAAAAATTCGCTGCCTTCTCCTATTTTGTTGACGAAGGTGACATTTTAGAAGAAAACATTATTGTTTAGCCTGGTAAATCAATTTTGTTTGGTAATTTCACGTTTGAACTATTATTTTTTTCTTCTTCTTCCTGCCCTCCCCGTGAAAGTTTATGAAAGCTAGATCATTTGAATCGATACTTTCCCGAATGTTTATGCTATCGAAATCTTTTTAAATGACCCAATTCGCGAAAGTTTATTCTCGCAAAAAGGAAAATTTTGCGAATTTTTGTCTGCGTAAAAGTTTATCGCAAAAATTGTGTTCTTAAATTGGATATTACAAGCAAACGCATAAATAACGAGAGATTTCATGAATTTTGGAGAGTAATACCAGGCCAAGTCTCTAGGGATTTATTTAATATATCTAATATCTAATTTAGGATCTTAGGTCTTTTTACAAACTCGACAAATTATGTTGTTCCTAGCAGCCTAGTATCCAGGCTTTTGGAACATATTCGATTTTTTGTGTCTTTTGGTTTGCTACCGAAAATTTAAGGCTTTTTATCTAAGTGAAAATTTGGAATTTATGCTCGAATTTTACCTTGTCTCAAATATCTATATGATGGCTTGTAGATAAAAGTCTAATTGAATAAATGTTTCCGCAGAATTTGGTTTTCGTAATTTTGAGTGAAAATCCCAAATAAGTTCTGGAATCTTTAATTCTGCTATTTATCCCATAATAATTTTTACCCCTAGGGTATATAATAACAGTGGGACCCTGGATAAGTGGGACGTTTTTTAAGTGGGACAATTTTTTTGTTCCCCTTGGCTTTCCTCACTCGCTTAGGCTTAACTGTTTTTGAAATATTGTTCATATATTATTAATATAGCTACCACGAAGAGAGAAGTCGTCTGAGGTGAGTAATATTCATTTAACTGGAACCCTGGATAAGTGGGACCATTTTTTATGTCCCCTCAGTTAGAAAGCCCGCTTAAATGGGACTCTTGTATCATTATTCGAAGAATCGAACCTTTGCAATTCGATTTTTTTCCAAAATCACATTCGAATGTTTGCATTTTTTTAAAAAAAAAAAGGAAAAAAATATCATGTCCTGTGTTTACAATGACTGATACAACGAGTACATATTCTACTAATTGATTTTATTTACAGCACAAGGTAAATGAAACTGTTGATACATTAGAGATTCATTTTCGAGGAAATTAACATTCGTGAGTTTGAAAACCCGCAAAATTTAACCCTATTCATGGGAGGTTTCAAAAATTATCCATGGATTTTTTTCCCGGGAGTTCTGCTTTAAATTTTGTGGATGCGCCAAATCTTTTGTGGGGATGAGCATCCAAGGAATAAATATTTTGCGTGAACTTACTTTTGTGCATTGCTCCAAAATCCGCGGAAAACTGTAAAATTTAACTTTTGACAACTTAAATTCCTGTGAGACAATATAACTTTTACTTTTGCACGCAAAAATAAATTCTCACATGTTTTTCATTACCAAAACGAAAATGAAAGTTATATACAGTTCTCCTTTTGTCCGATTTAGAATCATCATGTTTATAATGAAATCCAAAAGTAAGCAGATTATAGTTCTAATTGTGAATGGAAACACGTAACATCCACAAGGACTGCTTTGGATTTATTTGACAATGAAATAGAGTGAGTTACTTGTCATAACATCTTGGTGTAATAGATATCCCAATATATCTAATAATTTCCACAAAAAAACCTTTGTGGCAATTTGTGAAATTAAATTCCGCAAAACGTAATTTTTTATTCTATCCACAAAAGTTAATTCCGGTCAAACTGTAGCCTTTTTGGCCATCTGAAAATTAATTTTCACGAGATGCGATTTTTATCTAATTTTTCCTCCAGAACATTTGAGCTCTACTGCCCTCTTTTGCTTTCATTGTATAGGCGGATAGAAAGGTTTGTCGTTCTAAAAATGTTCCAAAATTTGAAAATCGGAATATTTCGGAATCACGGTGCTGGGAAAATGACACCCGGTTAACACTAGGGGAAATTTCTATGAAGTTTCTGCGAATGAATTTTTAAGCGGAAACATTTGCTATGCGGAAAGTAGTCATTCGGAAAATACTCGCTATCCGCAAGCAACTAGTCGTTCATGTAACTGACCGTACGTACGCCGAAATCTTAAAAAAGTGTCTGACAGACGACGACGACGACGACAGAAGTCCATTAATTATACCATTAATTAAAATGATATACCGTTAATCAAAATGATTTACCGTTAATCAAAATGATTTACCGTTAATCAAAATGATTTACCGTCAATCAAAATGACTTACCGTTAATCGCATTGATTAACGGTAAAATGGCCAAGCCGTTGATCTTTTTGGCTTACGTCCAACAAAGCAAAAAATTTAGTAAATTCTTTACAGAACATATATCTATATAGCCTGAGATCCACTCCCAACCAAATTGCAACAAGTTGTAGTAAGGACTTGTTGTAGTTTGGGACTGGAGCTCAGTCTAATAACTATATTGATTCTTCCCAGTGCAATTATACAGATATTTGAAATTCTGTCATTGTGGAAAGAAGATCAAATATTATCTGTAAGAATTAATAAATTCCAGTCTTTTTAAGGTTGGTATGACATAGCACGCCCATTGGGATGACTCGTGTAAAGGTTGCTATCTAGCTACCAGACAAAAAATCCAATGCGAAAAACAAAAGAAGGCATTCCATTTGTAGAAATTTACGTGACACATCGTGTGAAATCGACCAAAAATCAGTTATTTTGTTACCTTTTCCAATTATAAAATGATTTTGCCTTACGCAGTAACTAAAAAGCCGATTCTATCGCCTTGACCAAAATAAAAACATTCATCTATTTGTCTTTATAATTCTTCCGTTTAGCAATATTTTGAGGAATTTATTTACCAGTTGAGTACTGAAAGAAATTCACAAACGTTGGGCCAAATTACGTTAGCAGGTCAAACGTTATACAATAGTGGCTTATGGTACCCCAGCGTAAAAAAATAAAAATTCAGGTGGTCCACATCATACTAATGAAGGGTTAGTTTAACCAACTGACGGAATAAAAACATAACAAAAGAATTTATGATTAAAACATCATATAGAAAACCCTGAAAATATTTGAAGACAGCCTTTACGTGGACCCCTAAATGAGTAAATGAGCAATCAAATGCAAGATCGTTTAACCCTTCATTAGTATGATATGGACCCCCTGAATTTTTAAATTTTGCTGCAAAAGTAACATAACAGAAATTATTATTCAGGAGGTTTTTAAAAATCTGCATCATACTTTTGTGACCCTGAATCTTCTAATACCTTCCCATGCATTAATAAATTCCCGGGGGTACACTGCCACTGCCACTTAGCTATTATTATTAAAAATATTGCCTACAATGGTGCAATAAAATTTACAATGACGACACGACTATTCAGTCAATCGGGCCAAAATCGTTGCTAAACACGATCCGGCAAGCTCTACTTGGACGAAATCTAGCCCCAGAATATCGCCTCAGGCAAAGTGAGCGCTTTAGGAACATAATTTAATAAAAAAACATTCAATAGCAATACCCGTTCTAAAATTTATTTGAAAGGCTAACAAAAGCATTCTAAATAGTATTCGTTTATGTACCAGTTCTATAGCATCATAAAAGTGTCCTCTTCCAAAAGTTTGAATTTTATTATTTGAGCTCTTATTTTCTCAAACTTCGTGAAATTAATTGTTCACGAAAAATATTTAATTTCGGTTCAATCCTCTGAATTTTGTCAGCTTTAGTGTCGGTCGGTCTTAAAACACATTCATGTCTCGTAGATGTTATTTAACTTGGGCCTTTTGGAAGCTCTGTAAGATTAGCCCTCCCCGCCCCCCTCCGTAACTTCTCATGGAACCATGTTCTAGAGTTGAAATTTTCTAGAAAGTTAGGCGAACCCTTAATTAACATTTTAACGAAAAAAAAGTTTTAAGACGTCATTACTAACGATGACGGCATAACTGGAAAACAGGTGATTTAGAAAAAATTATGTGAATTTTCTTTTGCAAACTATATACCAACATGATTTTCAAGCAAAAATAAGAAGAAAACATGGTTACTAGGAGAAAATTATCCCTAGTTACCAAAAAAAGTTTTTTAAAAATGATCCTAGATAACTTGTAGGAAAACTCCTAATATTTGTAGTCATATAAGCCATTCATAGGGTGAATTACCTGGATAGGGTTAAAGTTACTCGGCGCGCCAGAGTTTTAAGTCTAAAAATATTAGAAACAATTTAAGAAACAGTTAGAACTAAAATTTTTATTTCTTTGGTGCCAAGAATGAGACACTTTTGGTACTGTACTCTTCGCAAAGTGTCTTATCAAACAAATGTACATGAAGTGCCGTCCATATTTGGTAGTATTTTACACGGACTATTTCGTATATACACCATGACCATAAGAACAGTAATTAATTATTTACTTGGATTGTGTCTCTGTTATATGATATATAATTAGAATTATGATCTACATATATATCATGTTAACAGAACTCCACATCCATTAATACTTTTTGTTTTTCGTAATGTAATATATTAAATTTTAACCAGATAATTGTTGCAGGTGCTTATAACGAATAGTACAAGATTAACAAAACGTTTTTGCTAGTCGAAGAAGAAATTATCACTGAGAGTAGTGGAGTAAAATTACAGTGCAGTATGTTGCAATGCTCTTCTCAACGACGAAAAGTTCTCTTTATGCCACAAAAAATCCGGTGAAGAAAAGTGGGTATGACGTACCAGTTTCTGGAATTGATAATGGCCAATTCTTCCAAATTCATGTTCCTGCTTTAATATGTATTTACCTTAGTTTAATTTCAGTAATAATTGTGGTCATACTCTCATTCAAAAGGAAGGAGAATAATTTTTTTTTCTCATGGCCAAAAAGTGATAGATTTGTCATATACATGGCAATTTGTGATGGGTTGTTCAATATTTCTCACTCCATGGATCATTTGCATGTTATCATAACTAGAGATCATGTTCGCCCAAAAGCACTTTGTGAATTCTACGGCTTCATGCTAGTGGTATTTATTAGTGCGCAAATGGTATTCGCAAGTTGTGTTGCAATTAATGGTTTTGTCTTAATTTATTATCGCAAGAAAATGTATTTTGGAACATATGACTATCGATTATTGCTACTGGTATTTGGCGTACCAGTTCTAATGGGGCTATCATTAATCTCTCTCAAAATGTTAGGACCAAATACAGTCTTGTAAGTATACTTATTTCAATAGTTAATATTTATCTATCAACTATGTTTTCTTACATGTTATTTCTAATCAAACTGGCCTATATAATTATCTCAAAGTTTGTTGCTACATGAATGCAATTTGCTGTAATCCTTTCGACGTTGATAAGACGCCACACTTGGTTGAGGTTAGCACTTGGGAATCCTTCTGCTACTGCCTATATATATATATATATATATATACCAAAATGACGACCTTGACGAGTACATTATTACCACATGAACAAACTCATGAAAAGTTTCAGAATTTTTTATTTTTTCATTTTGACGGATGTCTCATTAGTTTAAACATCACAATCACAATTGTGCCATTTTTCAATCCAAATATTGACATTCAATCATTTGAATCTATTGAAAAATGTAAACATATTGTCAACCATAAAGGGTATATGTCTATGTTATATTTTGTCACTATTTTAGCTGCTTTTTCGATGCTGTCAAAGGGAAGGTTGCCAACATGGTATTGACTACTTTGGCATGTTTACTTGTTTTAGTGCTAAATATTGTTCTATATTCCCTTACATGGTATCGTATACGAAAAGAAGAACCACATTTCAAAGATATAAATGGAGGAGATGCACCAATTATTCGTGCATCACACCGTGCAGCTCGTAACATGAGCTTATTTGTATTAGCTTTTATTATACAATGGTGGGCGATGGCAGCATCTGGTGTTTGGATCATTACTACCAATAATTTACCTATCGGTTTAATTCAAGTTGCCACCACTTTTTCGAATTCTGGTGGAATACTGAATGGATTTGTTTATTTCACTATTAGGCGTAGGAATAGAGCTGCACATGGTATAGAATCGAGAACAAATGTTACATGATAACATAGTGTGAATCTTATGATTAGAACCTACTTTTTGCATAACTGTTTCTCCTGAAATGGATTATTTGTCATTACTTGATAACATTTCTACACAAGCCTCTCCCACCGATGAATCAAGGATTCATTGTGATAAGAAATATGAATTTATTATTTGTTTTCAAATCTTTCAAAATATTTTTAGAGATATTTTGGTGAATGTAAATTACATGGACACCTAAAAGAGATTTACTCTATGCCTATATGAAAATCAGTCCTGTTTAAATAAACATCACATATAGGATAACATTTCTTATTGGATTAAACGGTCAGAAGTAGGACCGTTTTCTTTTTTTGGTAAACAAATACTTTCTTTATTTATGTAATGGAAATTTATTATAGTTTTGATTATAAATAAATACAGTTTAATAATAATGATTATAGTATCGACATAATGATTATAATGATTATAATATCGAAATAAGTACCGAATTTTAACGATTTTTTTTTAATTAAGTTACTATATAGGGCAATGATATTAATTATTAGCCAATCTGGTAGCGAAAATTCTGTGTATATAAAAATCTAGTACCGGTACGAGGTTTTAGTTAGATTTGGTTGACTGAAATGAAATACAATTAGTTTGAGATTCAATTAGACTTTGGCGTGTAAGCTAGATATAAGGAGCAGCCAGAGACATTATTGGAACATTTTTAACGTAAGCCAATTTGAATTCATTTAGGGGTTATATAAAGTTTACCTTAACCCTATTCCGGCCGGCTGCTAAACTTTTGTACATAACTTTTGAATGAATAGCTTATATGATGGGACTTTTCATATAATATAAATATTTTTTTGGTACCTAGGGATAATTTTCCCTTAGTAACCAAATTTTTGACAGTTGGTATATTTTTTTCTCTTATTTTTGCTTGAAAAACGTTCTGACTAATTATGGAGACCAAAATCTTTTTCACCTAAATATTTTTTTTCAATACCTGTTTTGACTTAATGACGTCATCCAAAGTAATGTCGTCATCAAAAAATTAAATATGCCAAAATGTTAATTATGTGTTGATCTAATTTTCTAGAAAGTTTTAACACTGCAGCATGACCCTATCAAATGTTTTGGTTAAGGATCTCCAAAAGGCCAAGTATTAATAGGGTTAATAATTAGATAATTTCTTTCTTAGTAACTTCTCCCTCAATAAAATGCCTGATTTAATTTGGAATACATATATAGCTGCACTTACCCATGGTAAGCACTTTAAAGTGTTGTTTACGAAATTCCTGATGTTAGAAAAGTTGTTCTTGGAAAAATTATATAAAATTAAAATTCCCTTTTAACTTGGAATGCCATTTAATCTTTGCTTATGCCAACTTTATGATTTTCAGGTTCTTAAGTATCCTGCCACTTATTAATACCCGGCAACCTTTTTACCACGAAGGTTTATATTTTACTAGTTCCTTTCCTGGCACATCTAACTTATGGAATTCCTTACCATTATCTTGCTTTCCACCATACTATTATCTGCAAATATTTACGTGTAATGTTAATTCTCATCTTTTATCTTTTGTATTCTGTCTTCATTTGTACCTCTTCTGATACCTTGCAGAGAGCGAACTGAGTAACGGGGTATGTATTCAGGGAATATCGTAGTTAATTATGTGCATTCTAAACTAAATTAATAGTTTTTAGCTTGATAAAACATGGAGATAAACACCGCTGACTAAAAAGTGTTTATCTGGGAAATTCAATGCCTAAAATACCGGTGACATTTTACAAGAATCGGCGTATACCCAGTTACTCTTATAAATTTTTAAAAACTCAGTCAGTGTGTTTAAATGTCCGATCGTATTTCGAGGTATTTTGAGGTTTTTTCTTATTTACTGAGCAAGAAAGGTAAGGTCTGGCAGTCAAATAAAAAAACTGCTGCACATTTGACATGGGTGAAAAACTAAAGAAAATGCTAGACATAGCTACAGAAAAATTCTAGTTAGATACCATTTTTCTTTCTTGAGATATGAAACTTTTTGCTACAATACAGCACCAATGAAAACAGCTAATATATATCTTGGTAGCTCTTATTAAAAGACAGATAGCTGGGTGTTTAGCTAAAACTCATAACGATAACCGTATCCAAAATTACATGAAGTATTAGAAAATATTGTTTCTGGAATGATAAGGAATTACTTTAATCTATTTTTTCTTCTATAAATTATTATTTACAGACGGTGACAAGGGGAAAGTACATAATGGATGCATCCCGCAAGGCACAAGAAGGTGGTATCGCCAGGAATGCACCCATATAATAACATTTTAAAACATATAAAAACTTTCAAATACAATAACGTGAAAAGTCACCAATTGCGGACCTAATACGATAATTGAATCAGAAGTTATACGGAAATTTCAGGGGTTGTGGAACAAAGTACTCCCCTTCCCCCTCGTCCCCGGGTTAAATAGGGTTAAACAAAAACAAATAACAAAAACATAAAAAAAAGTAGAATAGATGCAACAAAATATATTTGTGTATATATACATACATATAACACAAAAAAATAGCGACTAGGGTTTCTGGTTTATGAAAATAAGGAAACACTAAAATATTTAGCATCAATTAGAAATAACAGGACATTTGATATAATGTCGTGGTTTAATCTTATTGCATATGATAAGGTTAAGCACAAAAAGAGCCTATCTGCTCCAAAACAGATTTAATTCATTGACTCTCATTGGTGTGGTTTAATGTCTTCTTCATGGGTAATCGTTGAATATTAGTGCGAATACAGTAAAAAATATATTAGAATCACCAAGTACCGTAAATGAACAAAGACGCCTAAACTTCACTCTAGAAAAGTTAGCTCTTCCCTCAATTAGTCCTAATTAATTAATCCTCCAGGAAAACAGAAAAATCGACATACCGAACGTCTTCGGCTTTTCCACACGGTCCAATAACCCTATTAACACTGGGAAGAATGGGGCATAAAGTGCCCGCGGCATTTTCATTTGGCGATGCTTTTTCTATAAATGGTACGGTATTGAAATTTAATGATTATTCTCAACTTTTATCAAGGATTTTGACCATTAATTTTTTGTGAAAATATAAAATTTTGTTAAAATAATATCTGATGTTGTTAGGCTAACTTTAGGACTGGTATGTGTTAATTATGGAATACTCAATGAAATATACAAGCATATTGAAAAATACAAATCAGATTTCATATTTTACAGACCAGATTATATATTTTACAGACCACAAAACGACGAGTACTGATGTCATCATAGCAGTTACTAATGACGTCATTAAATCAAACATATTTATTGCAATGTGTTTGTATTGCCTTTTTCTATATGTGTACGAAGTTTCTCGCCATAAGTATTAGTGCTTCGGAAATAAAAGACCAAAAACTTTTTACAATATTTTGTACTATTGATGACGTCATAACAGGTGCCAGTGACGTCATCAAATTACAAAAAACTGTGTTAAAACTGTTTATATTGAGGATTTCTATAAATGAACTAACTTTCATGCCATAACTGTTAGTGATTTGGAAATAAACGCCACAGCCAATTTAGAGCATTTTTCATTATTGATGGTATAAATGACGTCATCAAGTCAAATTTTTATGATCAAAGGGTTTGTATTGGTTTGTTCTATAAGTCTACCAACTTTCATATCATATACATTAGCAGTTTGGAAAAAACTGACCATATTTCTATATTCTAATACATATAAACAATTTTGTTTATGGGTCTCAGTTTGGTGTAAAACTTTCAGTAATTACGCGACTTAATATTTGTATTTCAGAAATAAAAGGACATCTTATAGTTTTTTTATATTGCGTTATAAGTCATCATTGGGAAGTATGACACCTAAAATGCATTTTGAAAAATATGTGATCGTTTATGATGGGTATATCATATTCAAATCGTTGTTTCTATTTGTGAAAGTCATATAGTTTTACGTATAAATAATATATTCTGAAATCGACAACAGTATAATAAATTATATATAGCAGTGAAACTGGATTAAGAAAAATAAATTGTAATAACAGTGAAACTGAACTGAACACCATCGAGCAAAACGAAAATGTTCTACACAAGTTACCCTACCATTTTGTAAATATAAATGTAGGCTAATGTAAATAAACTTTTATAATTTGCACCTCGCACGAGATAACTAAAACAAGGATTCTCCAGAAAAAAAGACAGATATTTCTTACGAAATTTAAACGATTAAACGCCCCCTCTGCAAATGAAAATATTTAATAAACGCCCCCGGCGTTTAATCAAAGCATTACGGTATTCGTTGAATGAATAAAGGTGAATGTTGAAATGAATGTATCGGTGCGTAGTGAATCTACCTAGACACTATAAAATCTAAGCAACCACGATAAGACAAAATGGTGCAATAATACATGAAAGCAGAAACAATATATGATTGATAACCAGTGATATGAACTGTAGACCGGCTATGTACTGAGTAAAGCTGACCGAGCACCAGTTAAAAGAGGATCGTATCTTAAATATTTTATCTATTACCTATACGTCGAAAAATGTTAGTAATGCACAACAAGTTGTTAGTAACAAACAACAGAACAAATACACATTTTTTAGAACCCAGCCGGCAAAAACCTGTTCAACGTCAGAAAATAAACGTTAGAACAACGTTCTTTGAACGTTGTTCTAACGTTATTTTGCTGACTTTGGAC